>JAYKAV010002910.1:3506677-3672053 GCA_035582835.1 Phoebastria nigripes | reverse complement strand
CAACTTGAGGCCATTTCCTCTCGTCCTATCGCTAGTTGCTTGGCAGAAGAGACCAACACCCACCTCGCTGCAACCTCCTTTCAGGTAGTTGTAGAGCGCGATAAGGTCTTCCCTCAGCCTCCTCTTCTCCAGGCTAGACAGTCCCAGTTCCCTCAGCCGCTCCTCGTAACACTTGCTCTCCAAGTCTCCATTCTTGCTCTCCATTCTCTCCCTATTGCTTGTTTCCGTAACATACTGAGTCATATCGAGTCAACTCAGGTTGTAAATTCTTTGGGACAGTGGTCCCATTTTTGTGAAGTACCTGCCCTGTTTTAGGAAGTTATATTAAAAATTAGAATTAGCATGAGTCTGTCTAACAAAGCGCACACCCAATCCTCTCAGCTAAAGGTGCCATCTCTCCCTGGGAAGTCATGCAGACCTACACAACTTGATTAAATTTGTCAGCAGTGAGCTCCAAGGAGGTAAAATAATAGTTTGCAGCTTCTTGTACAGCTATAATAGAATTCCAGCTGGTGGCAATTCTCCTCCTGTTCCGGGTTTCTTCCAAGTGAAACAACATWTTTAAAACAAATAATTTTAAGGGAGCATATGGCATATACAAAAATAAATATCTAGGGCATCAAAACCCTAAAGCAATTTTTATTTTGACTGCCAAAGAAAGTTTTAAAATTTCTTTTTGGCTTTGCATACAAAAGAACCATTGTGAGGCTTTTAGCAGCACTTTCTCTGTCCCCCTTCATCTCAGAAAACTAGCATTAATAATTAAAAGTGTTTAAAAAAATACCATAAACATAGGATTTGCGTGCCAATGTTTCAGCTCTATTAACATGAAACATTTGGAATTCCTTTTGCCCTCAGACTTTCAGTCATCTGTGGCAGGAACCACTGAATAGAGCCTTTTGCTTGTTTTGCCCTGGCTGCCAGTATCTCAGCTAATCTAGAACCTTTTTAACCCATTCCTTTGGACAGCAATTTGCAGGCAGGCTCCTTAAGGGAAGTGCAATCTGGATCTCTCCTGCTGTTGCAACTGCTTTTTCAAGGAYCTCTCTCAGATAAGGAAGTTCTATCTTATCTTAAACTAGGCTCTTATTGTTTTCTAAGACTTATTTGCAAGTAATAAATTTTCAGTTGCAATACTGTATTTGGGTCTCTTCTTAAATTTTCTTTTTCTGATTTCAGACTGTGTCAGGGAGAAGCTGATTGTGCATTTATTTGACTGGAAATCCAGGACATTGCTTTTTACAAGGATTCTACTCTCAGCGTCTTACAGCAATGGCTATGTGCCCAGCAAATCTATTATTTGGTGAAATGGAGATGTGTTGTTTCCTGACAAACTACCATGTTGGTTTTTATTTATCTTATTATTACTTTTTCTAATGTGGAGAGAGAGAAGAAAAATGAAATTATAATTTCCCTTCTGAAGGAATCATTTAAGCACCACTCATGCCTCTCTCTACAGTAAATTGGATCTTTCTGAATAGCTAAACCTATATCCAGGATCATCTGGTAGCAGAGGGGATTTGTACTGCTATAGCTCATGTCTGCACACTTCCTACATATGAATACAACACTGAAGGCCTGAATGGACACAGGGACTGAATCATTCTACTCATCAAACTTCCTGTTTGATGGGATGTTTCCTTCTATCCCTCATCAACTTCCTTGTTTCAGTCGATCCGAAAATGTCAGTACAGCACTGGCCAGAACAGGGCCTGTTCAGTACTTTTTCTCTATGTTCATAAAAAGCAGACTTTCAATTAACAGGTTTCTGATCTTGGATAGTTTTACTAATTGTATTCACCCACGGACAGTGCATCTAGCATCTAGCATGATGCCTACTGGCATCATCTATTAAGAAAACCACTTATTATGAAGAACATGCTCTCTACTGGGAGTCTCTGTAGCCTTAAAACAATTGTAAAGTACCTATTTGTGATCAGTTCAGACATGACCTCCAAATATGCAGTGTCATGAAGCCAAGTCATTGATGCTGTCATAAGACAGATCGTCTTTTTAATTACCTCTGTTACCGGGCTCCCAGAGCATCAGGAATGTAAGAAGCTTAGTAAATACTGAAATGCCTACAAATAGGAGTAAGTCTCAAGATGAGCCCAGGTCAATGTCTAAAGTATACTGAAAGCTAGTTACAGAAGCAACCAAATTACAACATTTCTGTCTTCAGCAGCCTCCCACAAAACACATAAAACTCTGGTAGGATACTGAGGTCCCCTTCACCTCTAAATTTATCAACATTATAATTTCTATATTCTACCACAGAGGAAAGAGCAGGATTCTCATTTCTGTTGAGAGAAATTTCTTTGTAAGGAAATTTCTAAAAGTTCATACAGGCTACAAATTCTAATGCAGTTACCACTTTGGGAGCTCTGTGCCAACTCTTATCTTTCTCTCAATTCCAGCTCCAAAAGTTTTTTGAGTGAAAGACACAATGGCTGATCTAGACCAAATGGATACCTTATATGTTAGGTCTTTTTCCAGGAACTATGTAGTTCTTCATATTTCAACATATTCATATTCTGTATATAATTCTTGAAAAACCCATCCACTAGGCAACTTATATTCTATGTGACTTGGGTAATTTGCTTTATCTCATCTGTTCTCTAAGACCTGGAGATATCTTTTCTGCAACACCATCTTTTACCAATAACTAACAATGTGGTTTTCTTTATTTAGAAGTGGCATATATGCACAAGGAGTATGAAGATACATACGGAGTATGAAGATACATTCAGTCAAACACAGCTGCAAAAAAACATCTCCTGTATTTTTTAGCTTTTGGCTCAACAGGCTGGGAAGAACTCTATTTTTATTGACAACTTCTATATAGATTTTATATAGAAGGACTCTCGAACTTCCAACATCTCTGCTAGTAAAGGTCTAGAACATATCAAGCAGTCTGGCAACTCTTACAGTCTAGTACGAATTTCTGTCTTGCAAGCCAATTATGCCACAGTTCTCCCTAGAGAGTATTTGCTTACTTACCTTTCACAGTAAGAAACATCTCTGTCAAATAGTACATGGAGCTGACAAAAGTTTAGCTGATGAACTTCCTTTACAACTCCAGAAAAAATCAGTGTCATACCCAGCTTTTTCAAGCTGTTTTCTATAAGAAAGGAATTATTTTTAAAAGTATATAATGCAGAGATGAAACATAGCACTTTCCCATCATGTGTAGGCTTTTGCTCTGAATTATCTCAGAGTCCAGATGTTTTCTTCACATCCCTTTGCTTCAGAAACCATGATAGAAAATTATTTCCCTCCTGAAATTTATTCTCAGTAGAAAATGAAAACTACCACTTACCAGGTCTGCCTGGCTGGTTTTGGCCTTCCTGGCTGTGATATAGGCAAAGTATTCTGCAATAAAAGAAGAGGATTTTTATTGTTTTTTACCACGATTCTGAGACAAAGTGGGCTTAACAATGTAGGCCTATATAGATCCTTCTCATGATTTATGTTGTGGCTTCTTTAACAACAGTACAATTCCTATTCTGTCACCACTTTCTCCCATATCACAGCATTTTTTCCTCGGGTGTGCCAGCAGCATACTGCCCTTCTTTGTTCCAGTCCTTAAAATCGCTGTCATCCTAGTAATATTGAAGACTTTATATCTGAGTTGTCTACAGTCACATAGGGTAGACAGGAGAGTAAGGAAAGATGTTTGCTTTTCAGAATAATTTTTATTCTTCAGAGGAGGTGGGTTTTTTCCACTGAGAAAGTTCTACGATGATAAAATATAGTAGAAGAAGAGAAACCATCTGGGAGCTGGCATCCATCATTTACTACCTCTGATAGAAACTAAGAAAACTTTACTAGAAAGAAGAACTAAAAAGCTTTACTAGTAAGATTCCTATCAATTTTGCAGAGAAAGATAAGAATCAAGAATGGGAACACTGAAAACATAATTCTGCTTTTCTGAAGATACTTTAAGTTAAGAAACATACCTTATCCAGAAAGTATTTTAAAAAAAAGCTGCACAATGACAAAACAACCAATGTTTCTTATGTTCACTTCACATACAATTGCAAAGTTTTTTACATTCCCTATTAAGCTAACATCGATGGTCACACTGACAAGACACATATTTTTCTGCATCTTACAAAGTTCAATTAAAAGACACTACAATCAAAGAATAATTTTGTTTGGAAGGGATCTTTAGAGATATCTTATTCAATCTCCTGCTTACAGCATGCTAATTTCAAAGTTAGATGAGGTTGCACAGGGCCCTGCCTAGTCAGATACTGAAAACCTGCAAAGGTGATAATACCACAGACTCTCTGGGCAGTCTGTTGCAGTGCTTAGCCATTCTCATTCTTCATATCTAATCAGAAATTCTCTTGTTGGCTTCTGTCCTTTCACTGTGTACCTCAGAGGAAGAGACTGGCTCCATCTTCCTGTGACCCCCGTTCAGGGAGTAGAAGACTGCTATTAGTTAGGTTCGCCACCATTCTGCCTTTCCTTCTCCAGGCTAAACAAATGCAGTTCCCTTAGTGTCTCCTCGTTTGTTAGGTGCTCCAGCTCCCTGAACATCTCAGTGGTCCTACAATGAAGTCGCCATTTTATCAACATCTCAACTTCATTCACAGACAGTCTCAAAACACAGTCATATTACCAGGATGGCTTGAACGGCATTCAGATGACAAAATGAGGCAGGATATATGAGCAGCTAGAGAGATATGTATTTTGACTTTATAATCAAAAGCATCTAATGGGTGACCTTTTCTTACCAAGAAAGGTATGACTGCTTTGGAATATACTGTGAACTTCGTATTTCATATGTACAGTAATTAGTTGGAATATAATATCACCTTAATTATTTCCCAAAGGATTCCACACTCTGATCTACTGCTAACCTTCAAATGCAATGAGCTTTACCCTTTCTAGTAACCAACAGTCAGTCATTTTTTCCATTTAAGAGCTACTATTGCTGTATTTTGCCTTCATAAAATTTCTGCTTTCACATACACACTAATAAAAAAGAAGTTAGGATTTTTTGGTTTATCCTCTCTATTACTTAAATAGGAAGAAAATACATATTCCTTAATGGAAATTTTGGGTTAGGGTGAATTATATACAAACTTGTCATTATTTGTAATTTATCATTTAATTAAATTATAACTTCTAATAACTAAGCCATCTTTCAAACATATCTCCAATTATTGTCCTAATGATTTATTATATTAATTCTCCCCCATTGGTAAAAAGGAAGTAATTGCTGTTCTACTCTGGCAAGTTTCATTCCAATTTTTACTCCCTATAAGTGTGTTACAGTTCTTCTGTTGGCAGTCAGAGAAACTCTCTATAAAAGCAGCATTTACTGCAGTTTCTCTCAGAGCCAAGGAATACATATGCAGCTTGACATTTTGGAGTATCTGTTTTCAAGCATTGATCTACAGTAGCTATTAGAGCTATTGCTCTTACTATTTTACACTGTCTTGAAAGTGCAGCTTATGCTAACTTTTCTTGGTAACTTTCATGTGTTCACCATAAAGAACAAAAATGGCATTGCATAAAAATAAATGAAATGAAATGGACAAAAAGTCTTTACACAGTCACTGTAGGCCTCTAGGATCTCCACTTTTTTAGTTACTGGAAAACAACCCTCAGAGAAATAAAACCAGTCTCTTTAAACTACTGGAGGGCCTTCTTAACTTAATTATGCACCAACTGCAAATATAGATTACCTTAGATTTTAAAAACAATTCTATTCATTCCTGAGGGATGTGCATCCATTTTCTCTTATATCACCTGTCCCTTTAAATCGTAACAGCTAGACAATAAAAAGTCCTATTTTTGCACTCTGATTTTCTGCTGTAAAGAAGGGCCAACCTTCTAATCATAACAGCTTTTGAACCAAAGTTAAGACAAAAATGAAACTAAAGTTCTTGCTAAAAGACAAATACAACCTGCCTCAACAGTTCTCCTTTACAGGAGTCAGGATCAAGCCTTCCTGGCACCCTCCCCCTCCACCCCAGGCATTCCTAACAAGAGGAAATAGTAAGAAAAACATAACTGTGGAAGAAAGCTAACAAAGAACAATGCCTTTCTTGTTAACTAGAAATTAAAATTACATCTAGAAAGACTAAATATTCAATAACAAAAGTAAATTGAAAAACCTGCATACACACAAGTTACTGGATTAGATTTTGCCTAGATTTCTGAACAAAGATAGGTATTTTCAGACTACACACTGTAGCCTAAAAAGGAGAAGGAAACAAAGCAATAGAAACTTACTTTTACCAAGACTAAGCAAAAAGATGAGTCGTGTGATCAGAAGACAAGTGAATATATGTATGTATTCGAAGATCTTGTAATTTAGCAGTAGGAAAAAAATGCATCTGAAAAACAAAATTACCCTTTTTTTATACTTTGGGGCATCACGTTACTTTTTTGTTTGTGACAGGGACCTTCTTAAAGTATTTAACAAACTAGTCTTATCTCCCACGAAGACTTCTGTAGCATTTAATGAAACTGTCCCCAAGACACTGGGGCAACAGACYGACCTTTCTTATACCTCTTTCAGTCGTTTGTTACAGCCTGTGCCATCACTGATTCCACTCAAATCCTCAGCAGAAGCATACCAATACTTCTCTAGAGGTCCGCTACCTTCACATTTGACAGGTCAAGCATCAGAACTTTCTCGTGGCCACTGCAGAGAATTCCAGTACTAATGTCAGAACACTTGCTTACAGCTGTTTATTTAGGGGAAAAAAGAATTTAAAACTTTTTCAAAGCAATATAGAAAAGCTCCCTTTTAAAAATTTTTTTAATGACAAAATCTGGTCAAGGAATTCGCAAACAATAGGTTCTCTACTCGCAAGTAATAGCTATATCTGATTAATCAATGYGTAAAGTTTTCAGTTTAGCTTCAAATCTCCTTTTAATTAGAGCAAGATTGCCATTTCTATAAATTTCAGTTATAATCAAGCTTTTCCACTTCTTTGATCCAGCTGCTTAATGCGCTTGTACACAGAATATGAGTCTGTTATATGTTTAATGTAGATTTCTGACTGTATGAGATGAAATAYTTTATCATTGAAGTTTCTGAACAAAAGAAAAAGAACTTGCAAATAGTTGAGAATAAGTCTATCCACATCTTTTTCAATAGAATCAAGAGAAGGCTGTTTCTCCTTGCTACCTGTAAGATTTCTTTCAGTGTGCTCATTAGATAAGTTTAAAATATCAGCCACACAACCAGAGAGAAGAGTCAACAGTTCTCAGTTGTTCTCTTCGAAAAGTATCTAGAGAAACTCAATTGTAGCTGTCACTTACTTTCTGCTCCATAGGAGGACTAAGACATTTCTAGAAATGGTCGTCTTTAAAAAGCCATTTGGTTTTCATTGTGTACAGGTGACCTCATGAAGAAGGTATGTCATCTACCAGTTCTACTCTGCTTGAAAATATTTGTGGTGCTCTGTTCAACTTGTCACAAAGATTTTTAGGTAACAACCCAAGGAAGCAAAAACCAATAATCTTTTTTCTCCACATTGTTGTTACTACCAGAATAAAGAAAGGATTCTAGGAAACTTTCCAGAATCTTTTTAATTTTCACATCACCCATGATAATATTTTTCCCAATGTTTTTCAAGATGACCCACAGTTAATGTTAAATGATGGTGGTAGTGAGTGGATTGCTAGCTCCTTCGGTCTTCAGGAATTGCTTCAGACACTGCTTGTGATCAATCTCCTAAGAACACCCAACGGCTGTTGTCTTACCATTTTGACATCCACTCTAAAACATGCCAGTTGCTCTTCATGTGATTCTGCACCACCATTACTCTATTCTCTTCTTTCTGAAGCCAGAGAAGGTAACAGTCTGAATATAGCCCCCACTGAAAATCTAATAGCTAGAAATCATTCATGTTAGAGAAGCAATGTGTTCTTCACATGTATCAATCGTCTGATTGCCATGGGGATCAGAAGCTGTATATACCCTCATACTGCTCTTCTTGCATGGTTCTTCATCTGGAGGTGAGGAAAAAGAAAAACCATGTAACACAACCAAGTTGAATGAAAAACAAAGAATGTACTGAGGCTTTTTTTTTACATTACCTACAGATCAAAAAGAGAAAAAAACTCTAACCAAAATAAGAAAAGGCAAGCAATTATTTAAAACAAATGGCTCAAAATAATCCTACAAGTTAGTAGTAACTCAAACTGTTAAAAAGTTAATTTGTACTTCAAACTCAGAAGTACAATATATGGATGTTTGATCTTGTCACGGAGCCAAATTAAGTTACATTAAAATTTCAGAGCATCATTTATAAGAAATGTAAAACAGAATCACCAGCCCTCGGAGAAGGAATAGCTAATATGAATTGAATCTTGTGCTAAACTTTCCCAATTCTGGATGACCTTAGAGTCTCAGAATACTCAGCTTCATGCAGACAGTCCTGAGAACCAGTATAAATTATGGCAACTAAAATGCCATCTAGAATTTCCCATAAATATTTTCCCTCCAACACTCCCCAGCTATGTCTTACATATATTTTCTAAATACGAGTTCCAGAAGGAGTCTTGAGAGGACAGTATCTAGCTGTTTTTCCACAGCAATCTCATTCCAAAGGGGTTTTTGTCAGTAAAAGTGGGATATCACAACACCTGATTCTGGTTCACAACACCTTTGCTTCATGGTTACAAAGAAATGATGTATTTTATTTTGTAAAGATTAACTATTTTACAAAATCTTATTACAGCAATAAGTTAAAAATTTCCCGAGCTGTAAAAAGCACACCTTTTCAGAGTTCCTCTTCACTGGTTTGAAGTATTTTTTAATGTAGAATTTACTATTTGAGTTTCAGCATAATGTGTCATTTCTTGGGCTTTTAAATAAAGTTGGTTATTTAAAAATCCCAGTTTTCTGAATTTTCCAGCGCGGTCACACAACTCAGGAAATGACGTCACTGTCCTAGTGCCAAAAACCAGGTTGGAAGTCCTAAATCTCAGCACACTCTCTCAGCCAGTGACGCAAGCAGCTTGCTGAAGTGAATGAAACCTTTGTCCTATTCACTGAAACTGGGATTTTTCATGCTTTTTAAGAACTCCACAAAACCTAGCTGCTGAATACGCTCACAAGGTAAGCTTCAAAAGATAAAAATCTCAAAAGCAACAAAATAGGTTTCAGAATAGGAGAATGGGATTCAGACCTCTCAGGATTAACTGCCGGCAACGTTCCTGTGTTTTAAAAAGCAACTTATTTTTACTTAAAAAAACCCCACCATTTTACATTTGGTCCTTTTCTTTTGAAATAATTAACAGCAAACATGCAGATTCTGAGCAGCAAAATAGGCACTGCAGCAAGTGACACCAACAGAGACACTGAGAGGCCACTTCTTTCCACAAGCGTCATATCAACAATTTAGGAAAAGACTAGCTCAAGATAACACACCCTACTACAGTAATCTACATGTAGCTGTCTATGTATAGTTAATGGAGATGAAAATTAGGGTCCAATCCAGGTGACTCTCCAGTAGGTGTTTACTTTAGGGTAAGCTGATTCACTCTCCAGTCTCTGTTCACTGTATTGAAAGTAACTCTTGTAGCGTGAGATGGGGAGAGGCCAGAAGCTATGCTCTCACCAAAGCAATACTGTAAAAAAACAAACAACCAAGACTTCTTTTGTTTCTTCCACAAGTCTTTTCTTCCCAAATGGTATCAAGCCAGGTTCAATTCAAACAGCCATAAATAATGCTCATGACACTGAATCTTCACATTGTTAAGCCAGATAAGTGAATTCAGACTAAAAAGCCTTAACAGCCCAGTGATAACCCCTCAAGTGCATGGAAACAACCTGTTAATTTTCTTCAAGTAACACACTCACACATACATCAATCCTTGGCTATCCACTACAAAAGATAAAAACAATTAATTCACAACACCCAGAGCACATTACATAGATCGCTGATGAAAGTCACCACAACTTTTTAATCAACAGTGAGTGCAATGTCAGGTCTACTCATGTTTGTAAGCTCTCGGCAYGTTTCAATGAAGTTCCCCAGCACTCCAATGTCAGTATTTACAGACGTAAACTTGCAATGTTGCATGAACACAAAGTACCACACATCATCTCCATCTCCAACTCCAAAAACAACTGAAGAGCCTGTGGGGACCACATCAGACCTTAGATGTTGTTGCCATTTCCTGAAACATACAACAAAGAACACAGGGTCATGCAATACCCTGGATCAATACGATGGAGGCTACTCCTTCAGCAAATATAATTCAAGTTCTGGCACTGTTTTGTTCTCTCCCTTCACCCCTGAAGTCCTGCACACATGTTTACTAGTTAACCAATATTGCTTAGCTCTCTACATCAGGAACCTTTTTTTCTGTCTATGCATCAGAGGTACAATCCCTGTTCATAACAACCCAGGTAAACATCATCCTTCCTTCTACAGAATTGTTGCAGCTTATGCCTCCAAACGTCAAATAAAATGAGCGGAAAAGCACTCAAGGTCCTTTCATTGGGGCCAGTGAAAGAAGCAGTGTCCCAAACAACTAGCTGCCTTTCTCCTTCCCTAAAGCAAGCTTCCCAGGCTTTGAATTTACCTGTGTTAGCGGTCTGGTAAGTGCTTTACTTTGCTTACACTGAGCTATACCCCAAACAGAGGGAAAAACGGTACAGATTGACCCTAGATGATCACAGATCGGCCATTTCCAGCACCGCTCAGACACAGAGGTGCATAGCAGCCCGGTCACAGTCCTCTTCACCTCTGTCACAAAAACTCGCAACTGGCCCACGTCAACCGAGGAGAGAAGCTAGGACACAACGTACAGAATTACAAGGGTAAATATTTTTCCATGCACATGAGGTGTCCCAGCCAAATTGGGGCACCCCGAATGTGGTTTTACACATTCTTATACCCTGCAAGTGTTCAGGTACAACATAATTTGTGGTACTAACAACAAATCACTAACACCCACACTACTGATTACTAATCATAGTAAAACTTTGCAAAGCAACTATATTTTTGCAGCATTCTTGCTGCTTGTCTATTGATCCAGATGTCCCTGGAGTCAGTCTTGCTATAATTACTTATCCATGATGCCAGATGATACTGGGAGGGTTTCAAAGACATGTCAGAAGGGCTAGGATGCTGGCCTTATCTTGGTTGTCCAGGGGTATCCTTTATCCTTCATGGACAGCTCTAAGCTTCCAAGAAGCAAAGTCCTTATTTCCAGGACCAGGCTGTCCTTTATTTTTACTTAAGCATGAATAATACTGTCTCCAATAAAATTCCATTACCTTATTACATTACAGTGTATAACATGAACTAATATATATATWAACAAAGTTCATATATATATTAACATATGTATATTAACATTAATATATATATAAACAAAGTTAATACACTTTCATAATATAAAGACTGATTGATACAATAGTTAGGGAAGGGAATTTTCATAACACCTCCCCAACGCGCTGCGGCTGCAGGCAGGCAGCAGGAAGGCACTCGGGCTTGCTGCAGTCCTCGTTACAGAGGCAACGGCAAAGTTCTCCAGTTTCTCTTTTTTCCTTGTGCCAGCACAGAAGATGGGCCCCATTTGTAATCACTTTGCTAGGTTAAACTGTCCTGCAGAAACAGCCCACACCTTTACATGAGCCTGTGTCAAAGCCCACCGAGGACCTATTTTCAACTCACCGGCTACGAGCCACACGCACTGACCAGAAATCATGGGGCTGGGTTTTCACCTTGCTCTTTGCAGCCTTTAAATTTAAAATAAAATGCGGCTGCCCGATAACCCCGGAGCGACAAGTCGGCTGGGGAAACCTGCCCTTCCCCACGGGCCGCCGCCCAGGGCGACAGCTGGGAGGGCGACAGGCAGAAACCGCCATTACGCGAGGCCGGGTTTGTTCCCAGTGCTGCCACCTTGCAGAGCCGTTTTACTCACCGTTTTATTTGTAATTGAGCCATTTGCCAGGAGATGGCAGCATAAGATAAAATATCCCCGAATTGTGGTCCCAGCTATTACCCAGGAAAGTGCCGTCCCCGGGATAGCAATACGGGCCCCTGGGAAGCCTTCTACAGTAAGCGGTGCGCTACAAACCCCTTGTACTTAACTTAGTTTTTAAACTGCTAAGTTTATAGCAGCAGGTAGAAAACAATTTGTTTAAAGAGCATGTTCAAGTTTGGTRACAACAAAAGCTGCAGTCACACCGAGGGAGTGCGAGCCGGGAACACAGGCCAGCCAGTACCAGTGCTTGGTGCTCAGGCCGGGCAGCAGCCGGATCTGCCTTCACAAAAGTGCAAACAAGAAAAAAAATAAATCTCTTTCGACAGGTAAACAATCAGATCTGCTGTAAAGCCTCCACAGTAACAGCTGTGTTGCCCAACCAGGCTCTGATGCACAGCGGTTTTGTGGGTAAAGCAGGAAGAACGAGTGGCTCGGTGGGAAGGAGGCCACACCACATTCCCTCCTCCTGGTGCACTGGCCCGGTGGATTAGGTCTGTCCGTATTTGCAGTGCACCCAGCATGTTTTCATGGCAGTTCAGTAATAAATCCTTTTGCCAGGGTGTTAGTGAGGTACACAGTCTTTGGAAGTCCTACAGACTTCTCCCAGCTCTGGTGTGTCTGGGGCACTCTTTATTTGAGGTGGCAGAAGATTTCCCTCTAAGTATCGAAGTTAAACCTAGGAAATTCATTGCACTTACCAGTTCTTATGGGATTACCCGGCATGCCAGCTCTTTTTTCCCCATAAATAATGCTAAAAAAGGCGTGGCTCCCAGCGTGATACAACGATTTAGGAGTAATTCTCATTATGAAAGTAATTACATYTTTAATGTATTTTGAGACTTGCTAAAATACGAATAACACAAGTCTTCTCCATTTTAGCACGCAAATATATTAAAATAGTTAGAGTTTTAGGAAGCTATAGCTTATTCAGATTTTGTAATTGTGCTGCCAGTTCTGTTGCCTGGAGCACTCCATCTCAGATACCATTGGAAATTCTGGAATTTCTAAAAAAACACTGGGAATGCTGATCTGTCAGGTCAACAGTCTGGATAAATTTGAAAAGAAACTGGTATTCACACTGGTAAATTGGTATTGTGCTGAAACATGGATATTCTGTTGAATTTCTAAGTTCTTCCATGTTCTAAATGGAGTTTCATGAATAACACTTGACCATATAAAATACCAGAACAGTAGGAAAATAACTAGCTTTTATACCTTCATATGCAATAGGCATAAGAGAATCATATTCTGAACCTTCATGGAAACTTGGACTATGGAAAATTGTGACCAGTTATAGAGAAATGTGTACTATAATAGCTCTACATATATCTGATATAAATAACTGATTTGTGGTAGAAATTAATTTTTTGTGCATACCTCAAATGTCAAATGCCAATATGATGCTTCTGGGTCACTTAATTAATTAGTTGTATTAATTGCAAGCTTACTTAAATTACCTTCCTTGATRTATTATGCCTGCAGAATAAATTATTCATCTCACAAAACTTCTTAGCTGAAGAGTCTTGCCTCTTCCTAGCTACAGTATTTACATCAAAGCAGCAACCAAATACCACAGTATTTGTCTTAATTAATTAAATGATAAGGAATAGACTCAAACATGCCTAAAAAAAGATATGTGGAGCTTACAATTTGTCAAACTATAAGCTGTACAACTCCGGGATTCAGAAAACAAAGACGCACATCTCCAGGAGGTATGTGTTATTGTAATATCACAAGAGGTCTATGCTTTTACAACTTTTGTATGAGTTATTTTACTGTCTTTTCAGGAGAAGAAAGATGTTTGGGTTTGGAAACAAGAAAAACACTTTTGTGTGTTGGACTTGACTGTGTGTGACTGAAGCATGTTAGCAAGCCCACTTTTATTCATGTATTAAGCGAATGCCTGGATCACATTATGTGTGTGGAAGGTTTTAGTGTCTGATTTCTTCTGTCACCTGTTRTAACAAAACTCAATAAAACTTACTTTAATTTAGGAGTGACAAAAACCAGATGTTTGATGGGACACTGGTTGCAATGGTTAATATAAATTTGTCTGGCTTCACAGCTGCAGATATGGGTTAAAAATTGCATTTTTTTGGTAACAGTTTCTCCTTATGTTGGAACATTTTATTTTCACCCTCAGTGCTCATGCTGTTTCATAGGCTTTGGTACCTTTTTTACATTAAAAAATACATACAAGAGAATAGAAATTCTAGCTGTTACATGGGACCTTGATTCTATATATATTCATCAGTATCCCCATTTAATAATTCTTCATACAACCATGCTTCCCCAGTGATTCTCAAAAGGAAAAAAAAAACCACACCAAGCTCTTTAGATCATAAGATGTTTTCCTTAAATCTCTAGCTCACCTACTTGTTAACCACCAAGCCTCACTATTTATTTTGTAATGGCATTTGTTGTGCCCTCCTTTGAGGGAGAGAACATCTGTCTGTTTCCAAAATACAGGTCAAAGTAGTCCTAACATAAATAACATACCTCAAAAATCCCTGAGGTGAAAGTGACTAAGGTCTTAAAAAGTGTTTTTATAACATGTAGTCAGACTATCTAAATACAATAGGCCAAGTTCTACCTGAAATTTGAGTTGACTTGCACTTGCTAACAGCAAATTAATGAGTTTGTAATCCTCCCTCGGCAGTACCTACAATGGGGCTCTGAAATTATGAACTTTACACATTTTACCTGAATAACCTGCCTGCTGCAACCATGCCAACAAAGCAGAACTCTGGGAAACAGCAGTGCAAAGCGATGCTCAGTGCAGCTGCAGAGCAGGTGGTAGGGGACAGAGCTGGCACAGCAGACTGTGGCAAAGGCAGAGGTAAGCTAGTCATTAAGTCAACCTCATATTCTTTGTGCAAGCTTACACTGAGGTGGAGGCAAATCATTTTGGTTTACAAGCACTATGGCAGGTAAACACTGAGGCCCTGCCTTACTATCAGTACAATCAGCCATAGAACTCCCACTASGTTCAATGAAAGTAGATGCATGTCCCGATCAAATAAAACATTCAGCATGGTCACCTTTCAGATGGAGGTGTCTCTTATTTTCACACTTGATCCATTTAATGTTCACTATAATTGAATGTGTTATACTGTCAGGTAGGTTTTGTACAGCTGATCTAGTGTCACAGCAGAACTGTTGAACATACGTATCAGAGGTTGCATATCCGCTAGCAGGAGGACTACTCCTTTACCACATTATGTTGACCAAATACAGACATTTACAACTAAACACATTTGTAGCTCTCTTAAGAAACATAAAGTAGCATGGTCATTGTATTGGTGCTAGGAAAACATCAGCGTGGTCATTATATTGCTGCTAGGAAGACATCAGTCAGATAACATTTTGTTTTTACAAGYTCATTCAGGGAATCTTACATGGTTCCTGTAGGAGTCTTCCATTCCAATATGTACTTTTTGTTGAAGGAAATAAATTAGAGTTGGAAGGCTCCTTATTAAGCGGTATTGCTGATAGTTATGACACCTGAGAACACACAATATCTGAGCTCCTTAGCTGTTGGAAGGGGTTGTATCATCAGTTTAGGCCTGTGATATTTTGTAATTTTTGCATCTTATTTACACACGTGATTTACCAGCAGCATGTTATGATCTGACAACCCTCTGATTCTGGCTTCAGTGGACTACAACAGAATTTGAATCTCCTAACTAGAACTTTGTGACTTTATCGCACATGGTCTTTAGGCTTCATCTTTTGGCTTCACAGTCCACTAAAGTGCCACAAGGAGAGTCACCAGGCATGTCTTCACTGAACAGTGAATAAAGGAAACAGGAGGGGTAGGAAGAAGGCGGAGTTTCATTGTTAGAGAAAATGCTGTAGGTGAAGAGGCCTTTTGTCCTTGTTTACAGGCACACAACTAAAAATTAGGTCCAATATTCAAAGATGGTTCAGTGCAGTTTTTTATGAACATTTCCAATAATCAATATATTTGTATATAAAAATAAGCCTGGGCCAAAACACCAGTCATTCCTATTTTGGAGAATGGTTGGTCTATATTTTTTACCTTGTTAATCTGGTTCACTTCAATATGCTACTGTTGAAGGCAGTTTACACATGTTTAACTTACGTGAATTCAATGAGTGTTAGAAAGTTAATCAATCTTTAAAGCAGTTATTAGCCTGACTCTTGGGCACTATCTTACATTCTTAGGCAAGTGAACATTATTGGTCAATTCTGAGAATTAAGCAAGCAAGATTAATGCCTTTCTGTAACTGAAAGTTTAATTGGCTGACTTGTGAATTCCAGTCAGCTCRCCCTGCATAAATGATAAAATAGGAATTTAAATAGCTGAAGTAGGAAATCATACTGTATGGATTTTTTTTTCCTAGGAGAGAAAGTCCTGTTCTTCTTCTAATGTTGAGAGAATATGGAAATATTAGTCCCTGGGATATTTTATCCAGTAGTAATTTCCACAGTACTCTATTATAGTTTGTCAGTCTGATTTTCATGACTTTTATTGTCATGAATTAGGTGTTTAACTAAAATCCATTAGAATTACATGGATATAAGTCTGTAAGTGAGAGGAAAATTAGGCCCATCAATTCTTAGCATTAACTCAAGAACCCATTTAATTATGGGATTTGGGAAGTTTGTAATTATCTTCTAAATGGGGTATTTACTGACTAAGAAATTACTATCATAGTGTCATRTGTGTGTGAAATTTTACTGACACCTAACAGCCAGTTCTGTGGCAGTGGCCTCCATTAGCCAAGAGAAATGTCATTGGCATAGAAAAGGCGATTTATTTTTCCCTCGGGGGCCTCCGGGCCTTTGTAATTGCTGGAAAAACTTCCATTTGTACAGGCTTTGCGTAAATCACTTTCTTTTACTAACTTGAGAACACATTTTTAAGGAATAAACTCAAATAAATTTGTATTTCTATAAAAATATTTCCTCTTTAATTAATTCTTAATGTAATTTTCATTTGCTGTTTTTCTCTATAACATGCTTTTCCTCCAGTGAAACAGCAAAGTCTGAGAACTTTAACTGAAACATATGCTTACTTCAAATATGGTACAAAGTACAATGCAGACATTTGTCATTCCCTACCATGGATGGTGTTTTCTTCTTTTGACATAAATGGTATTCATTTTCTTTTTGAGTAAAGGTTGAGGACATTGTTTTGTAAATACAGGAATGCACCTTACGTGTACTGATCAACAAATTATTTCAGGCTTTTCCATGAAATGTAATGCCTTTTAGGAGAAGTGGAAAATCGTTAAAAATTTCAGATTTTGTAGGTTTAGTTTACTTTGGCAGTAATATGGGTGTGGAATTCTGCTGCTAGGAGTCCCAATATTTTCTGTCTTGGTCCTGGTCAGTAATACTGTGCAAATGATGTTTTCTTTTGGCATTTTTTCTGTTTGGGGTGTATCTGGTCTTTGCTGGAAAATTCAAGTGAGGAAAGAATGTATACTAAATGAATTGTGCTAAAAAGATCAGCAAGGCCGAGATCTAAGTTAATTCAGAAAGATTTTAGATTTTGCATTTAATAGAGCGGAATGATTCCAAATGCAGAGCAAGGAATCTGTTTGTTCACATGCAGCTGTTACACACTAGTGAAAAAAGGCTTGCCAGGGATGTGTAAACCTGTGCCATCCATCGCACCACCACAAACGGAACTAACTTCAGGGGTAACTGAAAGAAAAAGCATATCATGAACATGTAATACAAATTTGCTATTAGCCTTGCAAGGCACACATTTAGTAGACAATATTAAGTAATCCCAGAATATTGCTTTGTATCGAATGCTGAGGTATAGAAATTGTATTAGCATTTAATTGCCACATGCCATATTCCCCATTGTGATTTTAACACACCTATTTCAACTCCTCTGGCATGATGAGTGCATATTAAGTAATTTAAACAGGGGTGYGACACATCCTTTGTTGTCATCCTTACATAGTCTGCGACACATGCTCAAAAAGCTTGTTCCTGTATTTCCTGGCTTTAGATCTATGCTATAGGAAGCTTGCAATTTAGTGAGCCGCACGTAGGAGCAAGAAAACACTTAGAGAATCAAAACTGTCAAAATTAGCATTGTAGCCAGAGAGATTGGATTTGAGAGACAGCAGAAGGCAGCAGTCTAGCAAAACTCAGGTATTGTCTGTTCACATCTTTGTATCAAAGCAACAGCAAATTACAGGCGTCTTTCYGCTGCAGTTCTTTGTGGGAAGAGAAAGCCCCCCGCCTTTCTGTCTGCAGGAGCGAGTAGGGGTGTGGAGGGGGGTGTGCCCGCCGGTGCCTCCGTCCTCCCCCGCCGCGGCGGCTGCGGCCGTGCCCGCGGCTGGCTGTCACTCGGCTCCCGCCGCGGGTGCGTGCTCCCCGCTCGGCCTGGAGGGGTGCAAACCCGCTTCTCCGGGGGCGGCTCGGGCGGGCGGGCGGGGGGCGCGGGCGGCCAGAGGCGCTCGGAGCGGCCAGGGCTCGGTGGGGAGGAGGTGCTCGCGGCAGGAGGAGGAGCGGGCGACCCCAACGTCACTTTCCCCGGCCGCGTGTTTACGTGGAGATGAAGATGGCGGCGCCGGTGGCCCCGCCACGGCAGCTGTCGTCGCTGTGAGGCGGGACGGGACGGGACGGGACAGGACAGCGATCGTGTGCGCCCCGGCTGAGGGGAGGGGGCGGGGTGGGCTCCGCCTCCCGCCGCCGGTAACGGTCTGCTCTCCCGCACAGACGCCATGGAGGACGAGGAGCGGCTGAAGAAGCTGGAGGCTGGGAAAGCCAAGGTAGGAGGAGGCGGCGGCGGCGTGGCGGGGAGGCTGAGGGGAGCGCGGTGAGGCCGGGGAAGGATAGTCAGCGGGGCCGGGCCGGGCGGTGGCGGAGCGTGGCTGCGGCAGGGGGCTCGGCTCGGGGCCCTGCCGCGAACAAAGCCGCGGGCGGAGGAGGCGCTTTGTGCTGTCCTCCCTGCGCGCCCCGGGCTCCACCCGCTGGCCTCGGGCGGCGCGGGGCCGAGCGGCGTTCCTCGGCTGGGGTGTGGGTGCCAGTGGCCGGTGACAGCGGGCCCCGCGCGGTGCACGGCACAGGTGCCTGTCGCAGGGCCGGGCGGTGACGGCCCGGGCGGCCCCCCGCTGCGGSGCCCGCTCCGCTGGCGGCGGCGGGTGGAGGAAGAGCCGAGGAGGAGGAGAGCTAACCTCCTAACCGCTTCGCACCCGGGGCACGAATTCCGTTTGCCTCTTAAGCCTGGGAAACTCCCTATAAACCTTTAAGGAAGTTTATAAAACCGACAGCAGTTCCTGAGTGTGGTACTAATACCGTGAGAGAGCCCTAGGAGGCAGAGGATTAAAGATGCCTCCAGTGATGCGGTGAGGTGCGTGTACCAGTTGTCTGACAATGCCGGGCAGTACCTGRGTCACCTGCGGGGCCTCGCCGTGCGCGCTCGCCGCTGGCAGCCCTGGGCACCCGCACACCCGCCTTCAGCCGTCACCGCCTCATGGGCTGTCAGGCGGCTCAGACGGTGCCCTGCGGGCTTATCGAAGTGTTAATCAGGGAGCTTATMATTTTACTCTTTAAGTATGGCTCAGTACACACCGGCTGCAAAGCACTTCGCCTTCTGGGCAACGGACGGGAGTTACCACACTCTAGGAGGACCTCTTTTTTACTTCAAAGAAAGCTTTGGTGTGGTCAATGARATAAGATAATTAATGGCATTCGTAGGAAAATAAGATAAAATTAGTGTTTTGACATTAGGTATCGTCTGGTTCCTTCCAGCAGTCGTTGCTAAATAATAAGAGTTCAGAAGTTTGTAAGTCAGTCATTCATGCTAAAGATACGCATGTAACTTTGCAAGAGCTCGTAGTACAGGCAACAAGAAGACAAGCTAAAGATGAAACTACGAAACATCATCACTGTCTTGTTTATGCGGTATATGGAAAAGAGAATGTAGTTCGGCTGTGAAGTATTGAATAAGTGTTTTGCTGCATTAGACAAAACCTTTGTAACTTAGTGTGTTTCTGTTTCTTCTGAAAGAGCATTCGAAATGTACATTGGGAAACTCTCCTAGATGGGGCTGTATGTTTATATAGGAAAACCTGTTCTTAAATGCTTAGAGCAAGAATGGTGTTTACACAACGTTATGCAGTACTATTAAAAGGCACTGGGACAGATCAGGTACTGGTGGCAGTACATTCTGTCACACCCAGGTTGGCTAATTCTTTTGCAGAAAATTAGAAAGGAGTTTGCAAAGAAAATGGTTGAAGTAAATTTTCCAGTATTATAAACCACAAAGAAGAATTTATTAAGAGAATTTATATTTTTCTGTCCATGTTGGCCTGGGATTAACACAGAAAATTAATGACAATTACTGAAAAGTGAAACAAAAGCCAGGACTCCAGCAGGAATTCAATGGTTTCCTTCTTACTTTGAGAAGAGACGTATACACAGTTCACTAATTTATTTTGTGTTTTAGGAGCACTGTCATAACTCTCACCCTTCTTCTAGTCTTTTCTGACTAAAACCTAATGATGTTCTTGTAAGTAAGTATTTGCCTGAAGACTTTCATATTCTATGCTTTTAAACATTCCTTGTGGTTTAAGTCATTATAAGTTTTTAAAGCTGTATGTGATTTACATGGGAAGGGACTGTAAGGACACTGTTAATTTTTCAGATTTTTAATTGGTGTTCTGTGTATTGTTTACCCCTTTTTTAACATGTGAATGATGTAATTAAATGTGTTGTACTGTGGGGACTAGGTCACAGTCTTCCAGTGACAAGTGTCACTGATAAAGGCAGAAAAGAAGAAATTGTGTTAGCAGAGAATGGAAGCAGGAGTTGCTCCTGCAGCTGCTTTTCTCTTTTTCAAGGATACAAACACATTCACAGTAGCATGATCAGTATGTTTCCTAAAATTGCTTGGCTCTGATGAATATTTTCTGCAAACCACAGCAACAAGCATCCAAAAAACTTTTGAGCCTAACCACTGAATGTTGTTTAAATAAAATAGCTGGAAAAGTGTATTAAAGTATGTGTTGTTACTGTGCCAAAAGCGCAGGTATTGCTATACTGCAGATACCTTGATGCATCTGCCTGAAATTCTAAATTTTAAATATAAATAAGATGTTACATGAACTGCAGGATGAATGTTGGCAATTGGGAGGCCAGTAAAAGAGTCTAGTAGCTGCCATAGAGGTGGCTGGTACACTGCTAACAGTGGAGTTACTATTCGAAATTGGGACTTAGATTCTTGTTTGTTTTGTTGTGGTTTTTCTTCTTGAAAAGTAGGTAGCTAACTACTGCCAAATCTCAGTATGTGCATTTTAAGCAATATGAACTTTCTGTAARGCAATCATTTGGTTGTTTTCTGATCATAATGTTGAGTAGGCAAGCTGTGGAGTTTGGTTTTGTGTGAATTTATCTGCAATGGAACTTTGCTTTTCTTTATTCTTGACATTTTCTTAAGACACTGTCTCCCCACATAGATCTTTTACAGAGAAGTGTATTACAAATGGATTTTCTGCAATGGAAGTTTCCTTTGAGTCCTCCTTTATTATTACTGGAAATGAGAAGCTGCATTGTGAATCTTACCTTGATTGAAAGGTGCTAAGCGTACTCAGACCTGGCAGAACGGGTCTCAGTGCAAACACACAGCCTTCTGCCAGTACATCATTTGAAAAATGGAATAAAAAGCTCTTGGTAGAAGCTCACCAACATTCATGTGTACCTGCTGACTTTTGGAGACTACACCAAGTCTTTGTTATCAAGCAGTTGCACCATATGCTGCTGTTCTGTCTGTTACAAACCCACAAAGGCAAGGGAGGCACAAAGTTAAACCCAGTAAATTACATGTTCCTTTTTCCAGACCTATAGTCATGCATTTTCCTTTGCCACAAGGTAAATGTGCTGGATATTAACCCAGCCTCTGTAAATGTGTGTCTCCCTTACCCACTAAAATGGTCTCTCTGTGCCTTTATAGAACTCCCTCCTCCCCAAACAAGCAATTTCTTCATCTTAGATCCCGACCTGATTATGGTAGAGCAAGAAAAGTGTCAAAAAAGCTAGTTAAGGGAAACAGGGTTGACTGTGATGGAAGGTGGAAAGGAGATGTGTGCCAGCAACAGAAATATAGGTGCATGTTGTTAAGTTGATCAGTGCCCCAGAACACAGTGAACTTGAAATCAATCAGATATGTTATGTGCCTTGCTGAAGAGATTCTAGAATATTGTTGGTGGCCTGAGTGTAGATATACCTGGTTTTAAAAAAGACTACAGAGGATGGTGACTGAAGATCTTGGTGTGATATTTATATACACACATACTACATGTGCGTGTCTCTGTGCATCAGTTTGCTTGGAAATCTCATCTAACATGACAGTGGATACTATTTATGGTAGTTTGGTATGTTAATTTTATGTATTTATTTATGGTAGTTGGGTATGTTAATTTTATGTATTTATTTAACAACTTAGTAGCTGGCTTTTCTTATTAGGATGTTACACTATTTTGATCAACTTTTAAAACTATACAGAGTAGTTTGCTAGCTTCAGAATAAAAACATTGGGGACTCAGATTCCCTTGTGAGAAAATGGCTGAGAGTATTTTGGTAAAGCTTTTGAAATTTTAAAAAATATTCTGATTTAATTTATACACACACACGTATATGAAACGCACAACTATTATAACTGGTAAAATTAAGAGATATGAAACTATCAATAGCAAGTTTTATAGAATGGTCCATTTTACAGTACTGAATTTTTATTTGCAAAGTATTTAAATATGTGCGTTGYTCCTGTTTAAATTTGTGTTGAGGAAAGGGCACACTCCCTAGCTGTATGGGGTTTTTTGGTGTGGGAGGGGTGGGTGAGGGAAAGACACTAATTTACTTTGTAAATTCTCTCAGATTGGTCTAGGATTTCATGTCTAATGTTAGAAATACATAATTTAATGTCCTGATTTTCAAAGGTTCTATGTATATTTGTAATACGTTCTTGTTGAGGTGTTCAAAGAAATCATGTAATTGTTGAAGAACCTGAAGTAATTAGGGAACTGGTCTAGTTAAACACTTGAGCACAGAATAAGCAGTGTGACTGCTTTTGATCTACACCAGAGAATCGCTGAGCAGACGGAACAGTGAAGTTGGTTTGGGAAGCTCTAATGGCGCTCAGTGGACAAGTATTACAGGTTGTATAAGTAATTTRACAAGTTATCTTCACAAATTGAATAGTAAAAAGAAATAATTGCATATTTTGTCTTCTGGTCATGCATATGAATATTTCAGGTGGCTGAAAATGAAAATGATATGTATTATTAAAATAGCATTGTCTAAGAGTCTGAGAATGCTGTTTGCGTTCTTACGTCTTACTCTTTTGAGGAGAGAAAAAGATTTTACTTCCTCATCTCTGGCCTCTTTGGACTGAGAAGTTTTGGATTTCTCAAGGAAAGCTGTTGATCAGGTTTTTTAAAATAAAAGACTCAAGCAAAGCATGGGAAAATTATGTGCCACAGTGATTAAAACTCTAATTTAAAACCCCCAGAAGAATTCAACATATGGATTGTGTTTGTAAAACACAGTCCTTTTAAATTCCCTGTAATTTACCTGAAGAGGGGGGAAAAAAGCAGTATTTCAGTGGTTATTAAGAGTTTTTCATCACAGAAGACAAATTAAATACATTTAAACCTTACATTTCATTAGAGCTGGCCTACTAACACATCTTATTTTGCTTTCAGGTGTAGACTGTTCATTTTGTTTATCCTCTGTCTGCCTCAAATAACTTGAACAAAAATAATCAAACAGAATCCTGGAAGCAAGAGTTTCCTTTTCAGTCTGCATTTTCTTATTCTGCTTTTCTCTTAAAATAAGAAATTGTATTYGGCCATATCACAAAGTGCTAATTTCATCATAAAATGACACCCTAGTTATTGCTGTCACTCTTCATAAAGTATGGAGGAGAGCAGCTTTATGGGCTAAAAGATCACAGAATGAGAATGATGCTGGGCTACGTCCTATATCTGAAGATGCTGTGTGCGTATTAGTGGACAAGAGAGGAAGCAACTGGAGGGGAGTCTAGGCTAACTCTCAAGAGTCTCCTGGAAAGGTGTGGGTGAGCTTTGGCTCAACAGATGTGAATGGAAACTGCCTAATCTCTTCATTTATAATGAAGCAGGAGAGTGCAGTGGAACTATGAAAAAATACTATAATGAAGAAATGGGCTTTAAGACAATTTACTTGTGGGAGCCCTTTTTCTTGCACATGAAGATCCTCACAAACCTGTACCTAGTTCCTAGGCATTCCTCTTTTGTCTTGCTAAGCTATTTCTTCTCCCAGGTCCTTCTGAACTTGTGGGTTTTTTGGCTCCTCTTCTTCTTTTACAGGCTTCAGTCCACTCCCTCTCCTTTGCATGTCTGTCAATTCTAAATGCAAATAGTAGGAGGTATGGGGAATTGCCTGTGTGTATTTTGATTATGAACATGAGTAAGCTTAAGAACTGTTTTTTGTCTTGCAGAGAAAATCACAGATACAAGGACTGAACGTTACCCTGGAGAGAAAATGTGTGGTTTTAAAACTCTTTGAGTAAAAGCAGATAGGGCAGAAATTGAGTAGGGATGAGAGAGAAACAAAAAGCGAGGTGTTCACCTCACTGCATGCTTTTATTTATGTTCAAAACAGTGTATATCTCTGCATCTTATCATAGAAAAAAGATTTATATACATTTGAGATGTAAATATATTTTATCTATATAATTTATTGCTACTGGGGTGATACATAAGCTCCGATGAGAGATCAAACAGGTAATCTGTGAAACCGTTTTCAAGACACATTCTGTTTCTAATAGCAGAAAAATTGGGGTGACTAGCTTAAATACTGAGTTTTTTAGTAGAACTTAATTGTTCTCTTAGATAATAGAACTATCTGCTCTTTACAGTTTTCTCAGTGTTCTTTTTTCCTAAAAAAAAAAAAMCAAAACCCAAAACAAAAAAACCCCAACAATAACAAAAAAAAAACTTTAATTTTTTTCCCATTGTGTTCAAGTTTCTTCTGGACTTTACTGGGTCCTTGTAAAAAAAAAATAGTACTTGAATTGAAATCTGGGATTTCAACTCTATTTTCAATTGGCACTACTAGAACTCTTCCTATTTCTAAGTGTGTTCTCCATTTTTCTTCTGTTTCCTGGTTTTGATCTCCATTTCCCTCATTCCAGAGATCTATTCTTGCTTTCGATACAGGGCTTGATTATTTGTTTTAAATGTTATTGTCAATATACCCTTTTATTCAAAGCTTTAAAGTAGCWGTCTACCTTACAGTAGTGATGCAAGGTAGAATGAGCTTAAACTAATACTTGCTTTTTTCTGAGGATGCAGATAAATATAACTTCAAAATAACTTTTGTTCTGTAGCCAGTTTAGAGAAAATTGGTCTTTAATCCAAGATGCCCAGTGAATTTCACAAAAATAGTGAAATAAGACAACACAGTATTGTTGGTAGCACTATGAAAGCAAGAAATTGCATTGTAAAAACGCAGTTTAAAATATTTTCTTGCTGCTCCATGTGTAAAGAGAAGGAATTACAGAAAAGAAAGCACAAAGTTGCTCTTTGCCTACATTCAAGATGTTCTTCATTTTAGCACTAGTCTCTCCCTTATTTCTATGGTCTCCTTTCCAACTACTTATTTTCTTAGTATGGGTGTTGAAATAGCAAAGCAGAGGTGACTGCAACATTTGTTTCTCTCAGTTATAACAGTATCTAGACAAGTTTTGTTTGTTTATACTGATTTGGAAATAAGCATGATCACCACCACAAATTCTTTCTAAAGTACTTTCAGTAAAGTGTATCTGATACTCCAAGGAAAGTAGATTGGACCTTTTGGCATATGTAGGTGTTACCAGAAAATCCTGTATTTTTTCCCCACAGGAAATAACCAAACAAGTAGGTGCTTTTAAATACTGATGTACAGAGATATTAACTGCAGAATAATACATGGTTACTGTAGCATCTTAGTGTTTGGAATAGTGAAAAACCTGATGAAAATGAGGACAAAAGAAAAAAGGCTGCTGAAGTAGGTCCAACTTTGTTGTCCTACCTTATATTGCAATATAAGCTTATATACTAATAGCACAATTGTTGGGAATCCTAATTTAGGGGCTGAAAGCTCTGTCTTAAATATCTGCCCCATAGCTAGAGATTTCAATGTATTGCTATGTATTTGTTTCAAAATCATTTTGTTACTGGTACCAGCTAACATGACACTTTGAATTTGCAAAGACACATTGATAAACGTACTGCAATTCAATGAAACCTATCTGATAATTTCAGTATTTTGACTGCTATGCTGAAACATAAAGTAAATAGATCTTGAAATTTATGATGATGAGACACTTGTATGTTGACTGCAAAATGCTGGCATGCCATATTGTGTTGAAGGTTCTGGTGTTCCTGTTTCTTGAAGGAAACCTTAATCTGCATTTTCACATGATTTCTTGAGAAGCCAACATTTTATATTATAAACTACCTTTCTTACAACCAGTGGAGAAAAGACAGAAGAATGAATAAAAATATTAAGATTTCTTAGAATTCTTAGTTTCTTGGAAGTATGGAGTCAGTCTTCCTGGTTCCCCGCTCTTCTGAAAAGGAACCCCAACAAGCTTCCAGATAGAACAAATTCAGTAGTTGTCAGCTGGGCAAAAGAATGTGAGACTCTGGAAACCAAACACTACGCTTAGGAAAGTGGGGGAGTGATCAAATCACAGTTGTAACAACCCTAAGTTGTAGCATCATCACAAAACAAATAAGAGGTAGTCTCTTGGACCATGCTTCTAAATCTCAAAACACGAAGACATTTTAAGACTCTCCACAACTGGAGATAATAATTTTAAAGAGAATGTATACCATTTTGGTGATAGTTCCAGGGGAAAGCATAGATTTGATGAAAACGGTGCTGCCATGGCAAAATTACAGCATATCTCTAAAACTACGATCCTGAGCTGTAGAGCCAAGAAGTTTGGTGGAGTTGAAGAGGCAGAGTAGATGGGATTCTGGGACTGAGTATGTTTCTGTGCAAATACTGATAAAATAGGTGTTACAGAGAATAAGCAAAGTAAGTTGCATAAGAGCTTAYTCAAATCTGACTTCACTGGTAGGCTGTGATTTAACAGAAGTGGTATCCCTTAATCCTGGTTTTGTCTTCTGAAGTTTTTACTTGTCTTTAAACTCTTACTTCTCTGTGAAGAAACCTCCTGTGTCCAATCACAAAACAAGGGAAAAATATTTAAATGTTCCTAAATCCATTTATATTGTCTAAGTGAGGTAGCTGATTTAACATCAGTACCATACATTGAGAACACATATTTTCAATTAAAAGGTATGTAGGAGAAATTTCTTACTATTACAGATAATGCTCCATAACAATGATAAGAAAACCCTGTCTTGGTATGTTTAGTAGTACGTTGTGCTAGCTAGCATAGTTTCCTGTGTTTAAAGAGGTAATGGAAATCCTGACACAAGACTCCTCAAAGGGGAGTTGTTTCCTAGATTTTCTTCATTATTTGGAATATATTTCAGGAATTCGATTTTGCTTTTTTTAAAAAAAAAAAAAAAAAAACAAAGTCCACAGACAAGTCTGGAATTTTGTGAGCAATATCAGTGTCTTTGTGAGCTCGCTTTTCTGTCATGATTCAGCAGCGTGTAAAAAATAATAGAAGCCTGTCAAAATAATACAAGCCTGTCAAGTCTTGCACACTGAGCATGAAATTCATGCAGTTGGTTCTTTCCTTATGTCTGCTCTGCTCCTCACAGAGCTGTCTCTCACAAACCTACTGAGTTTGGGGGCTTTATTCTCACTCTGTCCATTCAGTGCCAGACATGCCACATGGTATGAATTCATGTAAAAATGATATAAACAAGGTGGGAAAATTATGAAGTGCAACTGAGTTTGACTTGTTTTGAAGTATTTTACAATTTATTAAAAAAAATAATCAAAACCACAAACATTTTTTTAAAATGAAAATTTAAAGTTTTGCTCAGTTTCTACACAGAGTTGGAGCACAGAGGTGGCCAGATTGCCTACGARTAATCTCCTAAAAATGTATCTCAATTCTCCAGACTACTTTGAAAATCTCAACATTAAAGTTTGTGAAAAGGTTGCCTTTGACAACTGGGTGGAAGTCATCACATCTCTTGTATTTATTAAAAAGGAGTGGCTATTAGTCCCTTAGCTTGAACAGAATTTAAACTGTTGATCTGTATCTGAAAAGTTGATTGTCTTGTTGCCAAAAATGTAACCTCTCAAATTCTGTATCAATTCCATGGCACTCGTCAACTTGAAAGAACTGGTTATTAATAAAGCCTTATTTAGACATAGTCTGTTCATTCTAAAGGTGCCTTTTTCTTTCAGTTAATGAGAAATTAGATATGAGCAAAACTGTTCAGATCTTACTGTGCTTTATTGCATTCCTTTATATATTCTCTCTACCTTTTAAAGTTGKTTTTTTTTTTTTCTCAATTTTGATCTTTAAATATCTCTGACATAGATATCTCTGACATAGATACATTTTTATTAAAGAGGACACAGYGTGAAGCGGAGGAGAAAAAAACCTAGATATATTCTACATAAATACAACTAAGATGGTTTACAGTAGGGTAAAGTTTTTGCTATTATAAATTCTTTCTTTTTTCTCTTAGGAGGAAAAAGTTAAATTTACATTAATCAGGGTAATATAAGCAGTACCTAGAGATTCAAAGTAAATCGATAGTTGATACTTTTTCTAACATCCACAAAATATTCTCTTCAGCTCTTTTCAGCCAACTTCTAATAAACTCTTCTTCCTCATTTAGTATATAGAGTAAATGTTACAGTGCAGGAGGAAAGAAAAATATGCATTGTTGTGAAGTGTAGGAGTCCTGCTGATCAGGAAAAACACACAGCGGGCTGCAGCCCCTTTCTTGCAGCATCAACACAAACCAGAAATGGCAAATGCTTTTGTGATTTAAGTTTTCTTGCATTAGCTACATAGAGAAGTCTGGACAAAGCCTTTTCAGATACAGATTCTCTCCATGCATTTCATTAGGTGTCTCGATATCGCTGCATCTTTAAAGCCCTGTACTCTAGAAATGGTAGTCTTTTAAGTTAATTAATTAGAATTTGCAGTTGACTATTTGCAGTGTGTTGTGGAAGAACGAACTATGTGAGCTGGAATGGAGTATTGATTAGGATCCCACAGGAAGCAGTGATTGCCTGACTACAGTTTTCTTTAGACRTGTCAGGATTTTTCTTGTAGGATTCTAATCAGTATTCATGATTTTTGAGAAACAGCTGATTACCCCCAACCCTGCCCCCCTGGAAGCTACGTTGACGCTTGATAATACACCATAACCAAGGCTGCAGTCATCAGTAAGACTCTGCTTACACTCACTAGGGAGTCTCAAAAGACTGGCAAAGATTGCTCTTTAAAGGAAACAGACTTGTCTAAATGAATTGTCAACATTAAAGTCCTTGGGGATTAGCACAACTGTTAATATGAGAGCGCCTTTAGGTAACTAGGGCTGATTCAGACAGAACTTCTTGCTGAAAGTCAGTGTGGTGTTAAGATTTTTGACATTGATTGACATGGTCTTATAAGCAAACTAAAGACTTGGTCTAGGTACAATCATCATTTGGTGGTTACAACTGAATAAAACATTGTTCTTAGCATTATTTTTGTTTTAATGGCTTACTCTCAAAGTAGGTGGTCTTTCAGGGGCCTGTGTCACTCAGTATTTTCATTATTAGCAGTGGAAAGAATGCATGGTTATATGTAGACAGTACTAAACTGAAGTGGGTGGCAAACACGGTGAAGAGGCTTAGAATTCAAAATGATCTTGACAAATGATCTGGTATAAAAGGACATGGAAGCAATACTCAAGGCTTTCTTTGCCTCTTTAATGGTAAGGATTGTCCGTGGGCTTTCCAGGTCCCTGAGTCTAATGGCAGAATTGGAGGGAGTGAAGCATTATCCACACTACAGAAGGTCAAGCTGGGGACCACTTAAGCAAATTTGATGTACACAAATTTTTGGGACTGWGTGTGACGTGTCCAAGCATCCTGCAGGAGCTGACTGCTATCGTTACAAGGCTATTCCCTTGCTCATCTTTGAAAGGTCATTGTGATTAGGAGATTCCAAATGAGCAGGGAAGAAACCAAACAGACGCATCTTCAAGAAGGGCGAGAAGGAGGAACTGAGGATCTATAGGAAGGTCAACCTGGCTGCGGTCTCTGGGAAGGTTATGGAACAGATCCTCGCGGAAGCCATGTTCAGGCACATGAAGGGCAAGAACGTGATTGGAATTTATCAAGGGGAAATTAATTGTCCTCTKTGATGAGCTGAGTGGCTCAGTAGATGGGGAGAGAATGGTGGATGTTGTTTACCTTGACTTTAGGAAGGCATTTGATGTGATCTATTAGAGGCTATCTGTAAGCAAGCTGGAGATAGGTGGTTTGGATAGGTGGACTGCAAGGTGGGTAGAAAACTATCTGGACTGCTGTGCTCAGAGTGCTGATACAAAGTCCAGCTGGTGGCCAGTAGTGTTCCTCGGATGTTGAAACTGGCTGGTACTGTTTGATGTTTTTATTAACGACCTGGAGAATAGGAGGGAGCATGCCTTCAGCAAGTTCATGGATGATACCAAGTTAGGGAGAGCGGTTAATGAATTGAAGCATAGGGCTTCTTTTCAGAGAGACCTTGACAGTCTGGAGAAATGAGCTGACAGAAAACTCATGAAACCATAACAGCATGAAAGAAGATGGTAGAGGAAAGTTCGCACACTTTCCCAATGGCAGAAAGGAGGAATTTCAAGTTTCCATTTCATTACTGGGATGTAACAGTAGTCTACAGGATCCGCCAGTGATTAAAAAAAAAAAGGTGATGTTGTGTGATCTAACTTGAATCCAGGAAGGGATCCAGCATTTCACAGTAGTGGTCAGCACTGTTGTTTGGGGGTCCTCCTCCTCTTCCAGGATATGCAACTATAAACTGAAGAACAGACAGCTGAGGAACATCATAAAAATTTTGGTTTGGATGATCTCTTCGATGACTGGCAGGGAGATTGATAGAGACAGCAAAAGCACAGAGTTTTTGTATGCAGTGTTCTCCTTTCTTCAACATAAGATCATCATTTATGTTCCTGCAGCATCCTGTCTTGTTTTCTACAAACCTTCCAATTTACAGCGAATGAGAAGGTAATTCTACAAATGACAGTATCTCAGTACAGTCTGGGCGCTGATTAAGGCCAATCCTATCGGGGAAAAAATATAAAGACTGTGCCATAATGCATGCATACTCTACATCAGGGCAAAATTGATTTCTACCTGCAATCCCAATTTTGGAATATTTTTGTTTTTCAAGAGTTCTTTAAATTAAGCCGGACTGTGCTTTTCTAATGTGGTCAGCTTGGGTAGGTAATATTCTTGGGTTTTACTTGAAACAAGATAAGAATARCTTGAGGTACAGAATTATATTATCTGGTAGCATGATAGCTGTTATCCCAGGTGATAATGGGCTGATGATGTCAAATCTTTCCATGCTCTCCAAAATAAGCCTGTATTTTTGGGTATTGTCTTCATCTACTGAGGGTGGGGAAGAACACCTTTTTGATTTGGGCTATAATGTCAATGTAGCTGTATCTGTGTGGGGAAAATCGATTTCAAGTATTCTATTAGGAACCCACTCAAATTAATGTGTGAAATGCCATAAAACCAGTGAAAGTAAATTTATTCTGGTGATTTTTCCCCAGTTGAAAACATAAACATAATAGTGTTCTGCTTATAGTTATTTCATACATAAATGCATCTAAAAYAGAATATAAGTCACTCTGGTAATACTCAAAATCAAATCTAGTGCAAGTAATTTGTATTTAGAATCCTATTATTAGGAACATGGCAATCATTACTTTCCTTCTTGAAGCTTTATATTTTCTGGTTTTACAGTTTAATGTTAATGTTAAAAGATCAATCTTTTTAAAAATGTAAAATGTCAACCTTAACTTTTAAACACGTAAGACAATTAATAAGCAGAAGAAAGTGTCTGTGTTACAAATATAAACTTGCAGGTTGCCAGTAATTTGATCGACAAGCACTGTGTGGAGATACTGGCAACTGTTGCTTTTGCATACTTTTGTATTTTTATCGTTGGCTTCTAACTGGCAAGCACAGATGGCCATAGATTATGATTTTTGTATGTTTCTGAATTAGAGAAAACATTTATATGGTATTTTAAATTGCATTGTCTAAATATCGTGTGTTAACTACTCTATATGGGTTTTGATTTTAATTGCCAAGTTATAGTATGGGATTTTTGGAACCAACTATTTTAATATTTTGTTCATAATATGAAAGGTTTCTGTGCCCAGCTTTTGAATAATTGGAAGATTTGTTCTCAAGTAACTTCTCATTAAGTAATCAATGTTATTTTGTGGTAGTAGCAACTTTTTAAAGTTTTTCCTGAAAAAATTAATCAGATTTGACACTATCAGGCCTTTCTCTTGCTGATAATGAAGAATATTCTACCACAAAGTCAGAATTGGTTGTTTCAGTAGTACTTCATAAAGTTTTTAGGACTGCTCTAACCCAGAGTTTAAAAGAGAAACCCCGTGAACTGCTGTTTGAAGGTTGAGGCTTGTTCTGTCCATTCCAGGAAGTTCAGTGTACTATATAATTTCCCCCCCCCCCCTCAGAATCCTAGCAAAAATGGGGACTAAACTCAGTTTTCTAGGATGTGAATTCATAGCTTTTATTGCTATCTATTCTTGGCAGTCTGCTAGAAGCTTATAGAGGGGCTAGGAGAATTGAATGGCAATAAGAATCTGAAGATACTCTAGGAACTTTTTTGTAGTAGTATATTTAGCTAATTTATGTAAAGTCAGTGTACTGTTTCTCTCTGAAGTTAACTATACAACATATTGTGACTTTAGGGGTCCTGTAAAATAAAAACATAGCTCCTGCTTTGTTAAATGAAACTAGCGCTCTCAGGGATAAATTGCAATTATGTGTGGTTAAGAAGGAGAAAAATGGTAACTGAGTGGTAATTGAGGAGAAAAATTACTAAATACTAGACATGAAAATAAATTTTTCTTTTACCAGAAGGAAACTTTGCTCTTTCCATCTATTATTACAGAAATTTAGATTGGAGTTTAGCCTTACTTTGGGCTCAGGGAAAAGATAGACTCACTTTTTCGCTCCCTTGTGGTCGTAGGAATGTTTTCCTGAGGTTATTTTTTTGGGGAAGAAGGGCAGCATGTAAAGAAAATTACTGAACAAGACAGATTTATTATCTTTTTGGGTGCATGTGGTATTTAATGACATGGTTTCATTGCTTTTTGGACTATTCCTATTCTGGAAGACATTTCTTTTGACTTGAATATTTTTTAAAGACCTAAATATAGTGGAATAAACATGCTTAATGCTTAACTCTGTTACTGTATTGCAGTTGTTTTCTGAGAATAAATTGTTATCCTGAAAGAACTCCAAGGGATTAATTAAATGAGTCTCCAGCTGTTGATTTAACTATATATAGTTAAATAGCTGATATAACTATATGCTTGTTAAAGAACAGGTGCTAAACCAGTTGCTTTAAGAAGAAATAAAGTGAAGTAACTACCTAAGCAACACTCAGATTGTTAGTAAATTTTTTTTAGTGATACAGAAGGCAACATACATACTGACACGCCTGATGGCTCTGCTGCTTTCCAGAAATTCAAGTTCTGAATAGATTAATGATTTAATGCCTATATTTGACCACTAAGTTGCTACTATGCTGTAAAACAAGTTTTCTTTTGAAGCCCAGCTGAAGCTTGTTATCTGTGAATGTCCATTACTTCTTTCTTTATTTCTCTTTCTTGTGGTGTATGGTATTCACCTGTATGCTTTGTTTAAATAATTCATTGTGAACCATTCATAAAGTATGGTTCTGTAGGTAAGAATGAGTAAAATTGATCCTTGTTGTAATTCACTTGACTGCACTGGGTTTATAGAAATCAACTGCAGTAAATGTAAAGCCTAGCATTATAAATTTGTTGAATCAAACACAATAATGAAAGAAAAAGCGGATATAAAATTGGAAGCTAGTACATAATTTTAATGCTTAAGTAGCATGGGGACTATCTCTCATTTGCCTTCTGTTCAGGAGGGCTATATCTGCCTTTTGCTTCTAGAAGACAACTTGTTTCACAAGGCTGATTTCATCAAGAGTTCAGTGGGAAAAAAGCGCTTAAAATCCTAACCAAATTTGTAATTGTACAACCTCACAAAAAATGAGTGCTGAGGCTTGCTGAAGAGTTCATCTTTATGAAGTATTGTACTAATTATGGCTTTCAGTCTAATGATTTTTCTGCCAAGTGTATTTTGTAGGCATTACTTTAATCTGTCCCAGTGGCTTTAAAGTGTGGTACCTTTTGCAAGTCCCAGGCCTTTTTTTGTTTGTTTGTTTTACCTTTATCTTCATGTGATTGAATTTATTGAACACAAGCTTTGTCTTGATTGCTTTGTATCTCCTAGGCCAGTAGGGGATACACAGCAATCTAGTTTCCGTTCAGTTTGTGTCATGTGTAGCCTACCTAATTTAGTCTACTATGTGCCACCAGTGGCTTAGTTTTGTTAGTTATTCTTAAGTTCTAACACARTATGTGACAACTTGGAATTTTGACAACTTTTTGTTGAGAGGTATCATCTTGTTATATATCTATGACCATGATAGGTAAGGTTGTGTCACCTTTTGGAGCTCAAAAATGTTATTTATTCTTTTGTCTGTCATAGCCTCTACCACTTACTGTTCAGCTGCTAAGTGTTAAGATATAATCATTTTATATCTTGATTTAAATAACCAAAGATCAAATCGTCTGTTCACTTCCTAGAGTCTGTCTTTTGGTTGTGCCAGCAAAACATACCACATCCTGTGTTTTCATTCAGTAGGAAAGTGATACTAAAATCATATTGTAGGCTCTCATGTACACTTTTAAAACAGCAACTGTTCTAGTTAATAGAACCTCGTCTACATTTACATCTTGTTTAGGGTCCTGTGCTTTAGTGAGCTTACTGTCCTTACATGGATGTCAGAGCTGAAGTTACCTGTTGCCTTATGTGGATACCAAAATGCCCCAGAGAACTGGGTCCAGCTGGGGAGTAACTTACTGGCGGTTAGTACATATTATTAAATTGCTGAAGTCTAGTGGATTTGCGTGTAGATGTAAACATGGTGACATGTAGAAAATCTTTGCAGTGTTACAGCCTAGTGACTGGATTTTATGACTTTTTTGAAGATCATGGCAACACTGAAGGTTGGTTAGTGCCTGAGGATAAATATTGATATTTTTGTTTCTAAAGGGCTGAGAGATAACAAGTTCATACAGTCCGATGAACAGTACTGTAACTATATGGAGAGCACCTAATGCTTTCAGAGTATCTAAATCTTCATATTAGGATTCATTTTCAAGAATGAATTAATATACAAACCCATCTGCTGGGTGCAAATTTTCAAAACACTTCCATGAGATGTGAGGAACGGCATGGCAAAGCAGTGAAGTTTTCTAGTTCAAAAAGTTGGTGAAGAAAATCATATGACTTGTTAAAAACTAGCAGTTTAGCAAATTAAGTAGTAAAACTTTTTTCTTTCCTCATTCTTTTATAAGGATAAAATGTAACTGAAACATTTGTGTCTCCTTTGTTAAAATTTATTTGACCAAATTTTAGCTCTGGCCTGGAATTTCCTGGCTTTGGCAAGCTGGATGATTTTAGAAAGGCTAAGGGAGGAGAGGGGGAAACATTTTTCCTTTCTGGGGGCTGAAAGATTTTCTTAAACACATTCTTTAATCCATTTGTTAACATTGTGATAATTCCTCCTCCTTCCCCACCTCCCCTCCAAAAATTGTTTCAAAAGGCTGTGGGATATTGAAGACTGTCTGTCTCTGTGTCATTGGGTTTTTTCAGCCTAGCTGAAGAAAGCTTCAGGATCCAGTTTTTAATTAAAGTTGGTGTTACATATAAACCTAGTGGAACAGGAGTGCATTTCTGTCAGTGCRTAACTCTTTTGCTTTCCCATTATTACCGAGCCTTTGAAACTCTGGGCAAAACCAAAGGATAGACCGTACCTTTTGAGACAGCACCCAACTGGTGATCTCCCTCGCTTAACGCAGAGGAAAAGAGGCTCTGTTTTACGTCAGCTGCCTTGGCGTTGATGTGACAAAGACTTCCTAATGTTTCAGGCTTCAAGCATGGATGATCTGTGCTTTTTTACAGAGCAGCATGAAACAAGCTTTCTATTGCCCTCTCATTTTTGTAACTGACAGCTTGACCCAATCCACTTATTTCCTCATCACTTTGGGGAAATACGGTACCAATGCGGGTCAGATGCTTTTTTCACCCTCTATATCAGCAGAGGCAGTTATACAGCATTCAGTATGAGAAGGATAAAGTTAAAAAGTAGATAGGAGCAATATCTAAATCATGTATGTAGAAGTAGGTTAGTTAAGAGACCAGTTGGGCAATTTTTTTAGTAGTTAGTTTGAGGCATTGCTTTTCCTGAAGCAGTCCAGCATTGAAATGCGCTTGGTGTACTTGTGTCTGTCATTGTAACCCGACTTGAGAGTATTTTCATACACTTCCATTCCTTGTCCAGAAAATAACCCAGCTGTAATGAACTTAGCTGTTCCTAGGTCTGTTCCTATTTAAATTCTTGGGACATGGAAGAGCAGGCTAGATCAGAACCACACTAATTCTGAAGCTTTCCAGCTCACAGTGCCATCTGGAGGGGTTCATTCAAGTTCAGTGCCCTTGGTTATTAGCACTGACAACARTACTCTAGCTTGATAGAGACTGCTAAAAAGAATTGCCCTATGTACTGTTCCTTTCACTATCCTGTGTTGTCCTTTGTGGTAGTTCAGCTATAAATGTAAATTGTGGTGATCCCATTGGTCTTCTTCAGAGTACTGCAAAGGAACATCTGTCTCTGAAGCTGAAAGACTCTCAAGCTTGTATTTAAGTAGAGACTATAGCATTTCTTCTTTGGAAATTTTCATAGCCTTATTGGCATCCTCTAATACTCGTGAGCCACTTAAGTCTCCGTAAGGAGAGACATTCTAAGGTCTTGCTCATGTTATTTGGGAAAAGCTGACTGTGAGTGCAACATAAAAATGAGTAGATTGGGAATACCTCAATCCTGGGTGATTATTTTCTTGTTCATTCAGCCTAACGTTTCCCATTTAGTAAATTCAGCATCTGTTGAATGGAACAAATAAACTAAAGCTCCATTTGCCTCAACAGATAAGCAGATTGAAACTTGCAAAGAACATTAATTCTTTACTTACAGTTTGGATTTTCAGCTATGTGACATAATATGTTGAACATATTTGCAGGTTGCTTGCTCAGTTATCTTTCTGTAGGTTTTTATCTCAGGATTTGGAAAGAGTTGTGATACTCTCCTGTTTGTTGATTAGCAGAATAGAATCAATAGAGTTCACTAGAAAGATGTCTATTCATCCTCTGTATTTGATAATTTTCCATTCGTCTTGCTCTCAGTTACCCTTTTCTTAGTATAGGCATCAGGAACCTAGAAGATGCAGGCGACACTGTAAATTTGCCTACGCTTCAGGAGTTGGTGCTTTGGCAACACAATCCTCAGTGCTTAGACCTTTTGAGAATATGACAGACAGTGACAAAGTGCCACTTTCTTCTCTAATACAGTTACCAGTTTGCCTATTCAACACCTCTTCAGGGGGCAGACTGTCAAGCTTTTACAAAACTTGGTGGCCTAACAACAAATGAGTTTTAAACAGCCTAGGCGAGGCTTTACTGCCTAAATCTGTGTTGCTGTCTCCCAGACTCTCTTCCTTATCCCTTTTGACGGCCTCTTATCTGCTACCATGGAACATAAAAATGTTACTGTATATTGGAATCATAAAACCAGGTCACAGGTGAGAGAGAGATTACAGCAGGTATTTTTTCAGTTATCCAGGGGAAGGTGGGGTAGATAACCTGAGACTTAAACCGCAGCAGATCTCCAGTTTCTGAACGATGTCAAAATTTCAAATTCAGGTTGGCCTTTTTGGTTTGTCCCTATTGGCTTGCGAGACACCCAAGTCAAGACTTCGTAGGACGTATCTGTGCTTTATAGATGATCAAAACAAATCCCTCCCCGGGGCCCTGCTTTTTATTCTTTCTGTGTTACTGAAAGCCTTTGTAGCAAAAATTGCTTACCTGTGGTCAAGGGGAGTAGTGACCTATCCTTACTAGGGCAGGTGAATCTTAAATTAATCCTTCACCTTTTAAGACAAGTTATCAGTCTGTCTTAGTCTAAATATTTTGGTTTCACTTTCACTCTCAGTAATCATTCAGAAATTACACCTTATTATTATTCAGTGATGAGGATTAGGAGCATTATAATTGGAAAAGACTGAGCCTTTCTATCACAAGACTCTTTATGATCTTCTGTGAGTTTCATGATGCACCTGAGTATCATCTTGTACTTGCAGCCAGAGTCTGTCTGATTCTGGGATATATCGTAGTTGTAACTTGTACAATACAGTTTGCCACAATGCATGTTATACATTCAGATGCAGCTTAGAGCAGACTCTTCAGCATTCACTCTATATGCAAAATAAGTACCCCTTTCTCAGACAAATTTGTGGCTTTTGTGTTGGTGGCAAGTCCCAAGGAACACCTGACAAAGAATACTATATCACTTTTACCTACCCTCCATGTGCTTAGTTGCAGACACTGCTCCTGTGGAGAATTTCAGTCTGATAGATTGAAAGTTTAAGATATGCTTTCTGCTGTTAAATGCAACATTTACATCGAAGCACTGAAGTAGGAGTTGTTTGTTAGGCTCACTGGGCCTTTTTCCACTGTATTGTGAGACCAGATTCTCAAATAACAAATGGTATTATTGCTATCAAATTCTGTTTTACAAAACAGGATTGCGTAGGGTCTTTTCAGTCATGCAATAAGTAGTTAATCGCAAAACTAGTGTACAGACAGTTGGATTAATATCTTAGTCATTTACTATGGTCAGCATTGAGAGTCATTTCAAAGAGTTTTCTCATGGTTTCTCTTCATTGCTGCCAGGGCATGCTGCTTGCTTGCTATCCACCAGGACTCTCAGGTCCTCTTCAGCAGAGCTACACGCCAGGCCAGTCAGCCCCCAGCTGTTACTGCTGTGTGGGATAATTCCACCCCAGGTGCAGGACTTGATGTTTATCTTTGTTAAATCTCATGCAGTTCTTATTGGCTTAGTCATCCAGCATGTTGAGGTCTCTCTGTATAGTGGTTCTTCCTTCTGGTGTATCTGGTTTTCCTCCAGTTTGATGTCATCCATGAACTTGGTTAAGGTGTATTCAATTTCATCATCCAGATTATCTATAAAGATACTGAATATTATAGGACTGCCAATTTGACTTTGAGCCATTAACCACCTCTCTGAGCTATAGACAAGAAGATTCAGAAGTCCTTGTCTTCTTACACTGAGTGAGTGATCTAAAGATGACCTGGTCYAGCACAGAACATTTCTCACTGGATACCAGACTGTTTGAGAACTTCTGACAAAGAGCAAGTCCCCTTCAGCTGAATGTGTCCTACTCACAGAAGTTTAAGCAGTATCTGGAACATCTTTTGAAATTATAGTAGTTGAGAAATGAAAGACCATGATGTAGATCTCCATTCATGCTTTTACTGTACAGTATAGAAATGAAAAAGAATAATTACTTGCCTGTAGCAGCTTCTCTGAAGTTCCTTTTTGTTGTCAGTCTGTAAGTTCACAAGTCATCCTTCTATGCTTCTTCTTTAAATACAAGTTAAAAAAAGAAAGAGATTTTGTACTGAAGAGGAACTGTGAGAGATGAACAGACCCTGCTCTTTCTGTAAGAGGTGTCTGGGCAGTGCTGAATTTGAGACGTAAGCATCTGATGTTAATAAGTTAAAATTTGAAGCTTGTGTACGGGTACATGAAGTATAACTGTCCAACTATRCTTGTACAGGATATGCTACCTATAAACTTCTTGTCTTAGCAATTAGAAGTTGTTTTTTAAACAGTAAGTACAGCAAATACTGTTTATCTTATTTCATAACAGCGTTCTGCAGAGGCACTGAGCAATTTCAATTCCAGTTAACTGTAGTACCTCTGAAAATGAGACTATCCAGATCTAATACATTGTCTGAGAATGTTAAGGAATAATAAGCAATCATAAGGCAGCATCCAGTTTTAAATGACGCTTAATGTGTTTCTGTTTTAAAAAGTCTTTTATGCATGTGAAATAAAAATATAGCTATTGATGCTTTATAAATGTAACTTTTTTAATTTTCATAGATTTATTCAGTATTTTCTGGTGCTGATATATGGGCAGTGATTAAATGTTGCAGCTTTTGTTCAGATATTTTCTATATTTTTTGAATGCTAAAGAGGAGATTAAGTTTTGCATTTTKTTGGAGCCAAATTTTATTTTGACATGCACTTCTACTCTAGAAATAGTTGTCAGACAATATTTGAAATTAATCGATGGACAGTGTATCCCAGCAACCTAGATTGCTGGTACAATTGCCAAGGGTCAGAATGTGCTGAAGAYAGCTGAATAAATAAATAATGCTGCTGTTGTAATTATAGCAGTACATTAACTATCATAGTTGACATGGTTTACACAAGTCAATCCCCACCACTCTGCAAGTTAGTTCCCTTCTGTCTCAAGGCTATTTAGTTCCTAATAGCAGTTGGTTCTCCCCTGCTTTTCTGACCTTCTGCCAGTTGGAGGATATCAGCATTTAAAAGCTAAGGTAATGCTGTACCAGGTGTCTGTAATTTTGCTGCAGTCTGTGATGTGGGATTGGTGCTAGTATGTTGTTTTGGGATTCATAAGTAGAAGGAAGTTATAATTAGAACTAGATAAATAAATATATCCTGTAAATATCTAAGTTCTTCTAGTCAATTGTTATTTTACTGTGGGAAATTATTTTGAAAAGTATACACATTACTTATCTGCATGCTGCCCTATTGTAGTCTTGTGACTTTCAGTAAGTGTTTTTCTGTTTATAAGAGGCAACATGTCTTGTGCATCCACAGGATTTAGTGCTAACATCCAATCACTTCCAATTTTTCAAACTAATGGAAAGCTTAGCAGCTGTTGTAAATGGCATTTCTGGAAATCTGAAAATAAACATGTAATTCTTCCTGGACAATTTTATTGTAGGTTGTTATGCATTAAAAGGAAAGAAGCATAGTTTCATTCTCAAGAGTTTAGCTTAAAACTTCAATTTATTTATTACAATTAAGAATTTAATTGTACACTGGATATTTGATAGAAATAATTCAGACAATAAACATGGACTCCATAATATAATTTTTTAAATTGCTATAAAGTGGATATGTCTGTTTTCAGGAGGATTGCTTTTTTGCCTAGAAGCAGGACCTGAAAAACCTATGAGCTGGAAATTGCAAGTTGTTAGTTATTTTAGATGCAAAAGCTGAGAGTCAAAGATAAGGAGCAAAATCAGCTGTTACTCGCTACTGGAAAACTCTGATGGCATTTTTAACAGGATTCAGTACTGCTTGGAGGATCTAAGGTCTTACCAGCGTGATGGGAAAAGCTGGAGGCAATGTGCTAGTGGATAGTGAAAGAAGACTTGCTCTAGATCGGTTTTCAGATGTGTTAAAACCTATGGTAAAGTTGCATCATGGCTGACTATGTTCCTGATGCCTTCCCAGGGTAAGGTACTCCTTCTCTATCACTCCTCAGAGGCAGATCAATGCAGAGAGCCTGTTCTGAGTGTCCTTCAGCTTCTGGGTTTGGATCCTTCCTCCTCCCTGAGTAACTCCTGTGTTTACATCTGTTGTTCTTGCTTGCAACTTTTGTAACTTGACAGAGACTTGACGTTGAATCGTTTCAAAACTGCAGATTCAGAACTGACAGAAGCAGTGTTAAGTTCTCCACAGACTTAGTTTTGGCATTATCAAGCTGATGTGCCTGGAAGACAGGGTAAGGGAATGTATAGTTGTATCAGCTTGTGTTTGTTCCACATTTTGTTCACACTGGAAAAACTGTTTTTCTAGAAATACAAAATCTGGAAGTATTTTTCTGGTTTAATTAAAGTTCTAATTCTACAAAATTTGTTTTCCTTAGTTCCCATGACTGCTGGTGGACTTTTTCCTGCTTGTCATTGAAATGTAGATAGATCCTCGACTCTAGTTCCTGAGTCCCGTTTTCTGAAGGAATTCGGTATCTGAGACTCCCCTGTCTTGATGTGAGCATCACAGAGTGTATTTGTTCAGCAGTAGCTTTTTGTTATAGTGCTTTTCTCATTTCTAGTTTTTTTTTAAATTTGATTAAAAATGTGAATTTGAAGCCATGTTGCATTAGTAGCTGGACAGTTTTTTGTATACGTGAATGTGCGGAGTAAAAAGTGCTATGATTTGTGCATGCATCCATCACTAATAGTGTAGTTATTTCCAAAATACTAGATGCTCATACAGAAATTGTTAGTTGAGAACTTGTGTAATACAAAAATATAACAGTTTAATTTGCACATGCATTTAGCTTTCATATATGCCCATCTTCATCAATGTTTAAACAGAAAAAAATAAGGTCTGCTTGTATCTGCCATGGTGGAGTTTAATCTGTTAATTCTGAAGAAGTGAAAGTAGACAACTTAATTTTGAAAGGAGAGAAATCTGGCATAACCAGATGCCTCAGCTAAAATATGCAAAATACTTGAGGAGAGACACAGAGTAATTCACTTGTCCTTGAGCTACATGTCTAATTTTGTAGACAAATAAAGACTGTAAAGCTGCTTTAAAAAAGCCAACTTAACTTTCCATTACAGAAGGTTTCAATTAAGTTGGGGAAGAGAGTTCTTGACCAGTGGCATTACATGTCTTTCATTATTTAAAAAGAAAAAGTAAAAAAAGCAAAATCTCTCAGTAGTTACACTTGAAGTCAGGTTGTCTGCTTTACGTCATTGTGGCATTTGGACAAATTCTGCTTGTCTTTTGGATAAATTGAAAACTATTTTGTTGAGGTAAATTTACAGTTTTAGGAAAATGTAGTAATGTCGTAAGGAGACAATTGGAACCTTCACCCTTCCCATTTTTGAGAAGCTAAATCTATGCTTTTTTTTTTTTCCCCTTAAACTTTGAAGTCAGGAGGAGACTATCCTTTCTTTTCCTGTTCAGAATTTGTGGAGTTTGTAAGCTTTAATAGATTTTTGGTGAAATAATGGAAGTTGCCTATTTAAAAAAATGGAAAAAAATCATGAAGTTGAACTAATTAAAGATGTAGTAGGGAGGAAGTAAGTATTAAATATGTAGGTGAGCATATTTGGCTCAGCAAATCTTCAGGTCCTCCTCCTGTAAACAGAGCAGGAGCCATATGCCAAGCTGTCAGTCGTCCTAAGAATGGAGAGGAGGCTGAAGAAACCCACGAAGAAATACAAATAAAGGGACATAAGCATAAACTAGCCAGAAGTCAGAACTGATCTGTCAATGATGCATTTATTTAGATTGGGGCTTCCCAGCTATCTTGGGGCCAGATGAGAACTAGAGAGCACTTCAAGTGACAGCTCGCACTGTAGCCGAACAGTGCCTGGGAAAGGGGATCCGTGTGTCCTGCTTGCTTTGGGTGTTGCTGGAGAGGTTGGATGGAAGTCTGGCTTTCTCGATTGGTGAATATCATGCGCAAACATGCTATCTTTCCTATAGTTTTTTCTTAAAATTACAGCAGATTTATAAAAAATACATGTTATTTGGGTATTCATTGATATAAAAAGTATTTAAAGCTTTAGGGTCTTTATCTGGATGCTTTATATTTACATTGGAGCTACATTTATAAAACATATTGTAGCACTTAATTAATGTTGACTCGTCAATTGGAAAATAATGTTTTTTTGTTTCCAGATTTTATTGGTAGGATCTGTTTAATTTTGAATTTTAATCAGTAAAACCTGCTGCGCTTGTTTTTCTTATTTGAACAGAAATTCCATTCTTGTTAAGAAAAAAATATTTTAAATGGATTTTCTTGTGTAAAGCACTGTAAAGTGATTAAAAGTGATAAGCTCTTCAAAAGGCAGTGTCTTACAGTATTTGAATAGCTTACATACTAATTGGTTTTTCAACTGTGTGCCTGGCTCACCTGTGACTTTTTGTTCATCAGCATGTTTTGCTACAAGGTAGTGTATCTTGTAATTTGCTCACTGTTTGTTTTTAGACTATTCCCTCATTATGTGTTTTGCTATTTCTTTATGATGTTTTCAGTAACTTGATCTGCTTTTTGAGTTCTAACTAAACTTTTTATAAAACTTTATATGATAGTTGGTGGAAGAATGGTTTGCTTTTATCTGTTTCTGGTATAAAAATTAAAAGTAATTTCTGTAAATTAATTTTGAGGTATCTATTACTATAAAATTGAAAAATGAGATCAGAGGTTATCTCATTGCATTTGTCCTTTATAATGATATTTGTACCTTTACCTTTGAATGTTTTGGTTTCTAGGTATCAATCTGTGGAACAGTAACTTGCTAGTATGAAACCGAAAAGGAATTCATAAATAGATTGTTGTTTTTCATGTAAGAATTTTTTTAAAGCAAACTATGTAAATGGAAGAATAATCTGAACGTGTCTCAGATATGCAGCATTAACTTCCAACTTGTTTTCAGTAGTGATTAGTTTGAAGCTTTATGTAGAACAGCTGGTAAGCCTTTATAGAGGATGTCATTCATAATAAAGAGGAAAACTTCCACCTTTAACAAGATTTTGTCTTCTATACAGCTTGCCCAATTTAGGCAGCGGAAGGCACAAACTGATGGTCAGAATGGATCAAAGAAGCAGAAAAAGAAGAAGAAAACAGCAAATATCAAAGATGAAGAATCAATACAAGATGGGATTGATACTGATCGATCTCGAGGTGATGAAACATCCACGTGCAGCAGCCGAAGGGGAGCAGCTGCTACTGCTGACTTTGCTATGATCAGGACTTTGCATAGTGGAGAAATTATCAGACACAACCAGACTTACACCATTGAGGTAAGTTTATCACAGGCTGTAACCAGTTACTTTGTGGGGGGCAAAATAGTCCCTTAATTTTGAGAGTGGGAATAAAGGAATTATATGAGATTTTGGATATTATTTCCTTGCCTCCTCTGTCTGTCCTTAATATGTCCAGAGAATGTGTTTTCTACCTGCCTGCTGGCATCATGTTTTCTGTGGTAGTCAGTGTACTCTGCTGTACTCCCTAAATGGGCAAAAATTGGTTTTGTTTTATTGCTTCATTTTATGTATTTTGTTTTATTAAAAGTTTACAAATCGCAGTGGATTTTTGATCACTGCACCTATGGCTACAGCAAAATGCTAAACTAAACATCTTTCTTGTATCCATAATGTAATTTGAGTCTTTCTGGTTAATGAGGAGCAGAAATGAACTTAGAAAACACTACTTAGAACTGGATGGCTTAAGAGACTGATAAACAGATACTCTACTTTTACTACTTAATGAAATATAATCCTGATTGCTAGTGGCTGAAAGTACATGCTCCGGGAAGGTTGTAAGATGCCCCATGTGATATACACTGGCAGTCCAGTTCAGTTCTGAGTGGACATGAATTCACGTAACGTTGTTCCAGATATGAGGGACGAGAGATGCTGATGTTATTTACAGAATAGCTTATTCCATTCGTGAAAGCAGTGCCTCTAAAAGGACAAATAGCATTCTGAACAAGCATCTCAATTCAGATTCCCAGCTCTGTGCACGTGAATCACTCAGTCTTTTCTGAGAGATGTAGTACTGATGAATGCTCTGCATTTTGACTTGTCAGTCCTGTGCTAGGATAGACCATTTGTAACTATTTTGGCTCTGTTATCTCATTTCCTGCAGCTGAGAAGTAATAGAGAAATGGCACCTTTCGAAAATTTCTTGCATTTGTGTTAAAAAAAAAAAAAAAAAAAAAAAAAAAAAAGAGGTTACCCTGGGGGGGGCACACAGACTAAATCATACATGCAAATAAAAACTTGTAAAGTAATTGATCCATTCACTTTACAATTTTAAACCTACAGTATATCAGTGCACTAGATATTTTGAACTTTATAGATACATGCCTTTAATATGTAGCTTTTCATACTTAGAAAGCTCATGTTAGGGCTTCAAAACCGTTTGTAGTAGCTCAATAAAACTGTCTGTTCAACTCATAGCTTTTCCTGGAGGAGGTAATAAATTTTTTAAAGAGTATTTAATACTAGAATGACTGTTTTCATACGTGAAGATGAGACTTTTTTGCCTTCTAGGAAAAGAGAAAGGTGTACTTTATGAAATGCAGCAGGTTATCTACAACTAAGGAGAGAGGACTGCTAGGGCAGAGAGCTGTTTAGAGGGAATCACTTGAACTGTTGTTTTAACAATATTATAGTCTACATAAATAGGATAACTGTGTGAAGAAACTTTCTTAATCAAATATATTTCGAAGTACGTCATGATTGCATGTTACAGATGGACTCTGGTGATGTACTTGCTCTCAGTCAGGATAAATATCTTTACTACAACTGGAGAAACAGGGTAAAGTACAGAATCATAGAACAATTTAGGTTGGAAGGGACCTCCAAGGTCATCTAGTTCAATCCTGTGCTCAAAGCAGGTCTAATTAGATCAGGTAGGTCCTAGTAGCCTATGTTGGCCTCTGAATGCTAACAGTACAAGACATAAATGATTTTAAAAATGGAAAAAATATCTACGCTGCAGTTGCTAAAGTTTGCACACATAGATACATTCTTAAGATTGGGTATGATTTTTCTGAGGTCTGCCTTATTCCCAAAGCAACTTATCTTACGTATAAATAAATAAATATAGAGATTCACAGGGTTTTTTGGTTTGTTGGGGTTTTTTGGGGGGTTTTGTTTGTTTGTTTTCTGGTTTTTGGTTTTTTTTAACGTAGCTTTAAAAGAATAAACATGGTGATTAGTGTTTATCTGTAATTTGACTCTTCTGAATTACTCATCTCTTAGTGACTTCTAAAACAGTATTCACTTCCACCAAAAAAAAGCTGCTCCCAATTGGGAGAGCATTTTTCTTTGTTACATGTTGTCTGTGGCCTGCTTATTCGGGTTAAATAAATAATTGGTATTTTGGAGTTGGAAGATGATTGCTAAAGTCTCTATCTGTGCAGTATTAATAGAAGGGGAAAAATTCTGAAATCGTTTCAATGAGTCTCATAACTTACTGGTTTTAGTTTTATAAGTGCAATGATTTGGACAGAGAGCCTGTAATTGGATTAGAGCTTGCTTAGTTGAAATGGCAGCCAATGTAGTAGGCAGTTTCAGGCTAATCTCTGCAGTGGAGAATTATAGACAGCTTCTTTGAGCTGTTTGCTTTTTCACCCAACATTGAATCTTTATAGGCTGCTGTGTCAGGAGAGTAAGGCAAGATTACTGGAGGCATTATGCAGGATTATTTTCTAGCTAAATTTTGATTCCACTTACTTATTTAATCTCTTACTGGAATTCATATTTAGAATTGTTCTTTCTGTACCACAAAATAGACTCAGAACATCTGACTATATTGCCTGTCTATCTAAAAATCCTGACTGGGCTCTTTTGTGGTAGTTTTGTGGATAGAAGTTTATCTCCCTGCAGTTTTTCTAGTGTGATTTTTTAGTTCCCAGTGGAATTAGCATGTCCAAATACAAATAACAAGGAGTTCTCTTACTCAATATGAATAACAGAAAGTGAAATAGAGGTAATCCTCTGGGAGCTTATTCCCCATCTGAAGTTAGAGGACTTCCTTTTCAGAGAAGGCAAAAGTCTGTTTAGAGAATTCAAAGTTATTTTTTGCAGTCATCTCTTTCCCTGTTTTTTTCCTCTGTCTTCCTAAGGGTGGGTTCCTCCATCCCCTGTAACCCCTCAAGTTACAGAAACTAATTGGAAGAACTCTGGAAGAACTATCATTGTTTTGTACTGTCTTTATCCATTCCATTTTACCTTCTGTCTGAACTTATTTGTAATTTCTATAAGGTTTTCCATCCTCTGTCAGAGGAACAGTTTATTTACAAGATTTATTAGAGAAATGCCAGTTGGTATTTCTTAGTTAAAGTCTCTGGGTCTTAACTTGTTTCATGTTAAATGCTTTTTGTCTTGGTCTCACAAAGAGAATAGTATGTTGAGTTTCTAGTTGCCTTTGGTTTTTGTCTTTATTCGGTTGCACCCTCATATCTTTATATCTTTTGATCTTGACATCCATAGTGTCCTTTTCCATATAGAAGTAAAAATAATCTAGAAGACACAGCCCACGAAATATATTGGATCAATGAAACTCTTGGGTTTAGGATTGCTTCTTTTTGTGACTTCCTGCAATTAAAAATGGAAGAAAGCAAAAGCCACTTCCAGGGTAAATAATTGCTGAGATCACCTTCTCTGAGAAGTCTTGAAACGATGCATCGGAGCAGACTGCTTTGCAAGAATGTACTAATGCCAGGAAAGCAAAAGAAATTAACCTGTGGCACAGTAAATTGTCCTTGAGTCACCTGGGTAGTAAAAGCTATTATACAAAGCTTCTTAGAAAAGAAAAGTTGAAAGTTCTGTGATGAAGAATATCTGCTAAATGACTAAGGTTGGATTAGTAACTCGTCTTTGTTTTTCACAGGACAAATCCATTTGGTAATAGTTTTAGAATAGTTTAACTGTTTACTCAAGTAGGTGATAAAGTTTATAGCTCCATGTTCATTGTTTCATTTCTACAACTTACTCCAGTTGTTAGTGCCTGAGACTTGACAGGCAAGGAACAGAAACAAGAAGGAGACAGGGTAGGATCCTTGAGGAGAACTAAGGAAGAAAAGTGACAGAAATATGGAAACATAAGTAGTATGGAGAAACAGAGAGGACGCCTCAGTGAGAAAAGGTGTAGGTGGTGAATGTGGGTAAGGCATTCCTATGATGGAAGCATGAAAGCAAAGAGCAACCAAAGGCTTTGATAAGAGCAGAGATATTCTGGGATGTACAATAAGATGGAGGGTTTGAAAAAAAGGATGGATAAATAAAATGTAGTAAAAATTAGCCCAGTCACTTCAGATAATCTAGCATCCCTTGAAAAACGTTTTGAAATTGGAGAATGAAGATAAACAAATGTTTGGAAATGGTCTGTTCAATAGTAAAGTCAGTGCCACGAGAGAAGATAATAGATTCTCAGTAGCATATGGTTCTGACTGAAGCCAGTCATCTTTCCATTCACCGTCTGRCCAAAAGATTGCAGGATATCTTGCCAATTTTCTTTGATGTATAAGACAACCTCTGGTGTGATGCCTTCCTTTCTCTCTGTAAATACTGATATATAATAGATTTACTGACACAGAAATTACTTGTATTGAAGAATGGTCTTTGCAGATTTACAGAGTATTTCATTTTAGATTAAACATTTATAAGGCCGTATTACCAAAGAATAGAAACCTAATTAAATGCTTAGGTTACCTCTCTGTCGATGATGTTTTCTGATACAGGAAATTTGTACACTAAGGAGTGGGGTACCTCGCTGCAGATTATATTCAGATTTAGCAGTGGTTTATCTCCACTAAGATGTTCTCTGTTTAAATCTGATCGTAGTCAATTGGTTTGGGTTATAAATTACCAGGGAATACATTCCTTTGAATTGAATGGTTTTCGGATTAGGAACTAAGAAAGGCATGACGAGGCAATATATAAGAACAGCACTTCATATTCAGAATGTTCTACAAGTATTAAAGACCCATAAAGTTCAGAATGACCTAAAGAGAGGGTTTCATGACTGGGATTTTCAGTTTACATTCTCTTTGCCTCCCTTCCTAGTTGCAGTCCTCTTAATTAGTCTTACTCAGGTTGTGATCATCTATGGATCACTAGTGACCCATGTGAAACTGGCCAAGATAAAATAAACTTGTTTTCGCTTCTACCGCTGGCTAATACACGTTCAAGAATGAATCCAGAATTTTATACTTACATTTTTGTAACAGTTTACACTGAGGTCATAAAAAAGTCAATAATTTACTTCAGGTAGAATTCTGTTCCATGAATACTCAGTCTTGGTTCTTGCCCTTTAATACTCTCATCCATTGCAATTGGAGTAGTTTAGTACTGGATGTCCATTCTTGCAAAACGTTTTATTGTCACCTATGAAAGTTTTCTAAAGAAACACAAAAATCACTTTTCAGTTCTCATGGCCAATTTTGTATATGAGTTCTTTTGTGAATCCTGTGATAATGTTGGGCGTCCAGTGCCAAAGAACGTGACTTCTGAACAATGCTTAACTGCATACAGAAACAAGTTACTCTGCAGTGAACCTCCTGTGTTGCACAGGCTGATTACTCCCTTTTTTGTATCATCATGCAGTATTTCCTCTGAAGAATGTGTACAGATGAAAGTGTTTTTAACTTTCTGAATACTTAAGTGTTATCATTAAAGGTACTACGTGCAGAGTTGATGGAGATAGTTGCCTATAAAGAGTCTTTGAGATGTCTGTTCAGTGTATTTTAACTATCAACCACATTGCCAGTGAAGAAATATTAAATAAAGAATTAAAACATCTTGCCAGAAGAGAATAGCTGTTTGTAGCAAGAAAATGCTGTGGGGCATAGGTGGTAGAATACGTGCAAACTAACAGCCTGAAGTCAGAGTGTAACAGAAACCTATTTCAAATTCCATAAAGTATTGAGAGAACTGATGAATAGTTTCGTTGGCATTATCCTGTCAAATGATGTTGTGTTGCTAACAGTGTGTGTATATATGAATTTTTGGAAGTGTTTCCTTTTAAACTGGACCCCTGTGGTTCAGACAGATGAGCTGTATAAAACCTTATTACTTCTGTTGACCAAAGAAGAACTGAAGCATACAGAATGGATGGCTTAATAATGGAAGGAACTGGATATTGAAATAAGGTTGGTCAGGTCTTAGGAACAGAACATAGCTGCTTGGAGGGCAAGGTGAGTGCCCGTGAAATGTTGACTACTTGTAATGTTATTGATTCTGACAGCAAAAGAATAGCATTAAGTCTTACAGTGTTGGAGTCTAATGTGTGAGCTCATAGGATTTAAGTCTTTTTAACTGATTTTTAGCAGGGTTTGGATGAACCCCTTAGCACAGAAGACAGATCCATTTAACTTGAGTTCATTTGGCCATCTTTCTGTACTTATCTTCAGTAAATCCCTTGGCAAAAATACTTGGTCTTAACAGCCAAAAAACTATCTATATGCAGGTTTGAAGGAGATATTTTAGAAAGATTATTTATGCTGCTAACAGATATTGCACACCTGAGCTGATGGAGCACTATATGGTTTTTGATAATTTTTTAAAAATTATTTTAGTTTTTTTTACTTTAGATTGGTATTCAGAAAGGACTGGACCAGCAATACAGTCATTTTTAGAAAATCTCATGTCTGGCCAAATTACCATAAAAAATTAGAGGATTATTTTCAGTAATCCCCTTCCTTTGAGAAGTCATATTTTCTCACTCTAGCCTAAGCTTCAGTCTACATGTTCTTTGCTTTTTACTATAATTATCTACTAGGTTTGAGCTTATCCCAGGATCTAAACATTCATTTATTATCTTTCTTATAAATAAGGGGCTGTTTATATAATTCAAAAGCATGACGAGGAAAAACTATATAAGAAGTCAGACTGCTTGTCCTTGATTTTGCATGTTGGAGAAGTGCCTATATTTCATGCACTATATAAAGAACTTCAAGAGTCGTTAGATATAATTAAATATGTTTATGTATTTATAGGAATACTTCTGAGCTTCTATAGGAATACTTCTAATCTTTCTTTGTGAAGTCTTCTGAATTGGAACAAACCATGAAAAATTGTAGGATGATATGGCCATACATTTGTTATCTGTATTATGAAAATAAGTAACAATGTGGTTTTCCCTGATTTTATTCCTTCCGGAGGACTTTGTCCTAGACCAAGGACATAGACAACAAACAATATGTAAAATGTGTGTGTGTGTGTGTGTATATGCATATATGTAAAAAATATACATATAAGTGTATATAATATGAATAAAAATACATATTTATATAAAAAATTAAATATTGTTAAGTACTAATTGTGTATTCCACAGCAGAAACACTTTTGTCACCCTATAGTTTTAAAACATAATTTTGTTTCAGTTTGTGGCTTATTTTTAAGGTGGACCTTTTTAATTTTTAAAATCATATGCACTGTATGAATTTTAGCTTCCACATTCATATTTTAAGTTAGTTTTGTGCAGTCTGTACATAAAATAATACCCTTTTTTTAGGTTAATTACATTGTGGAGCTACATATTGGATTCAGAATATGTAGAATCGATGATGTTGGGATTGTAAAAATGGCAGAGCTCCAGTAGGTCTGAGTGGCAGATTTCTTTAAAAAAAAAAACCACAAAACAAAACACAGTTGACAGTTCCAAATTTTACTTATGTCTACTGCTGCAAAACTGACTATGTTCCTTTGAAAATAAGCCTGATAGAATTCAATGTAAAATGGAGACTGATTTGATGTGAGACTGGCTAATGTGTTAAGTGAATTTTGAAAAAGCCCTGTTATATACACTTTGTTTTTGCTGAAGTAGTTTTAACTCAAAATTATACTTTTCAAGTTCAAAAGGGTACTTACTTATTCCCCAATAGGGCACCTTATATAGATAATTTGAATATTTTGCATATTTTCCTACTACCATCTTGATTCTCAAACCTGATACATTTTATGTAGTTCATCAAGATACTCTGTATTTAATTCAAGCATCTTCCATGACATGTTTATGCTCAGTTTGCTAAGGCTTTGTTCCTTTAATTGCTCTAATTCATTAGATCACAAGATTTGAGTCTTTGTCTTTGTTCTTCCTGATCACTTTTACCTTTCCTTGGTTTCCATGGAAGCTGAAGGAGAATATGAGTGTTTGTTTTAAAATTGTAGTCAACATCAAAAGTCTTGCATGTACGAAAATGACTTTCTAGATATGATTATGTTCTTAAGCCAGCAAAGTTCCTAATTAGGTAAAATTGATCTATCAGAGAAAAGTCCTTTTCTTGGTACTCCTTATTTCTTTTTAATTTAAAAAAAAAAAAAAAAAAAAAAAAAGGTTATATTTCCAAAATACTATTTTGTACCTGTAGGTTGTATTTTCATTAGAAGACTTTGTCATGTATTACAATGTTTCCATGATCATAGTTGAACAGCAAAGTAACTTTTTCTTTTTTTAAAGCTGGGATTTCAAGGAAGTGAAATCTATATATTCTAATCAAATTCATGTATATCTTAATATTTTCGAATATTGTCTACATTCTCAGAAACAGATGGAAAATGTCTTGTTTAGTATTTTTAGAGTGCCATCATTGTAAATATTTTAATATTTTATTTTAGCCGGAAAGTGAAATTTCCACCGCAGTAGAAGATTACAGTTCTGAGGTAAGACTGAAGTAATGCTTTTCCTAACTTTTCTTTCAACTTTTTCTGTTACATGTTTACTGCAATGCTGTGCATTGTTTTTCAAAAAGAGAAGGAAAGAAAGAGCAGACGTGATAATATAGACAAAGCTGTTGCATGTCATTACTGGTATGATTAATGTACCATTAAAGCAAGCATTATGTCAGCTACATAATGGGATGGCTACTGTAATCAATAATGCAGTAGATATATGTTACAATGTCATCATTACAGTCGTATTAATGCTTCGTGTTGCCATTGGAGTTGTGGCTGTGCATAATTTCTACTAATTTTCTGTGGGAAACTATTTAACAAGTTGATTACATTTTAATGAGTTCCAAAGCAGCCGTTGCTCAGCAACTGGCTAGGCGTCAGTCTGCTGGTGGGAGGTGGTGAGTGATTGCCTTTGCATCGCTTGTTGTCTGGGGGTTTTGTTTTGTTTTCTTTCACTTACTAAGCTGTCTTTATCTCAACCCATGAATTTTTCTTACTTTTGCCCTTCTGATTCTCTCCTCTGTCCCGCTAGTGGGGGAGTGAGTGACTGACTGCGTGGGGGGCTTAGCTGCTGGCCGGGGTCAACCCACCACACATGGGCTTCTACTACTCATCTCTGTTATGTCGAAGGGTAGTAGCATATATGGAACTTTGGTCTTGCCAAATAAAACAGTTATGTTAGTAAGGAGTAAACTGCCTCGTGCATACATGTGGGTCAAGAATGTGCTTCCAAGAAATAGCCATGGAATATCTGAGTACAGTAAATATTGTTTCTAGTCTAAAAAATTAATTTTTCATGTCTCAATCGCTTTCTGTAGTGGCAATCTGGGTTTTGTTTTGCAGATCTCTGTGCTAAATGCTTCTGCAAAACACACCCCAGAATCTTAAGCTTGGCAACAAGTAAGACGGGATGAAGTAATCAAATGAGTCTCCATTGCTGAAGTAAATTTGGTGTAGAATAGTTTGGTCCTCTCTTGATTTAGCCTTTTGTAAGAGAAGGTGATTACGCCTTAGAATAACTGTTTGTTCCATACTAGTATTATAGCTGCTTGCTGTGAAGCCTAAGGGAGTATACACACCGGACAATGTGTCCCTGACCTGTCGCACTGCATGGTGCAAAAGTAAAATCATTACCACAGTGGGCAGTCTAGACATGCCCTGAAAACTGGAACGACTTTTCTTTCCCAACTTAAATGCTCTGTCTTCACTTGCTCCTTCTCCCAGCCTAATCTCTTGACCAGCTCTTTGTCTGTTTTCTATCCCCTAGTTTTTTGTCAATTCTTCTCTTCTCTGTCAATCTTTTCACCTTCCTTTGCCCATCCCTTTTTTCCCCTTGCTTGGTTTCTTAGCTCAGTCTTATAGGCTTTTCAGCCTGTTTCTATTCTTCCTTTTCCTTCCTCAGTCATTCCAAAGCCCAGTTTCTTTCCCGGCCTTTCCAACTTTATCCAAGCATTGTTTTTCCTTCTTTCTTCTTTTAATATTTTTTTCTCCCTCTCCCTTGAAAACCTCTTCTCCTTTATTCCCTCTTCTTATGTTGGGGTCCTCCTAATGTTCAGCTCAACTTGTTCTGGATGAAAGCAGTAGTTTTTCTTTCCAACCCCTCTCAAAAAATCCCAGTTACAGTTTCCTCCATAGATTTGGTCTCAGCCTTTTTAGCTGAATTCTTTTTCTGTCCCTCTCTTCCCCAGTTTGACTCTTTCTCTCCCACTTTTTCCTCCTGTCCTTTTATAAGCACCCTCACTTTCTTCTGGTGTGTTGGGAGAAGGCACTTGGGAGTACAGGGAAAATGTTCCCTCACATTCATTATTGGCTACTTTCAAATACAGAATACTGAACCATATGGATCATTGGTCTGGTTGATTGTAATTGTTCTTATGGCATGTTTTTTGTGATGCAAATTAAAAAAAAAAAAAAAAAACCAAACCTGAGACCGGCACTTTTGGAATCAAAGATTCCGGTCCAGCTGCTGGGAAGTGCTGTAAATGAAAGAAAGAAAAAAAATTTTTATGGAGGGATAGGTGCAAGGGGTTGAAGCAAACTCTACCCAGGGAAAAAAAAATCAGTTTAAAGATTTAGTATTTTTCAGAGATAAAATGTGGTTTATTTTGTCCAAGGAATTAAAGTAGCAAAGAACAAAAAGAATCTGAGTTTGCTTTATGTATGGTAAGATGATAGGGCAGTATGTGCACACAGTTTGCCATTGAGAGTGTAGCAAATACACTTTTGAACAACTGTTATGACCTTACTGCACCTTTTTAGAATATGCATCACCATGGTATGTGATTACTATTAAATGGAATATGCAGTATGTGAAGAATGAACCCTTGAAAACAGTTGACAATGACATTGATGTTCATGTATTTTTACAAGTGAGAGGTATTAAATATATAAGGAAATACGACTAAGAAATTTTGATCACTTCTGAGGTTGTAGGAATAAGTGTTGGAGACTGATTGCAAAAGCTCAAGAAAACACATCTTTGCACAGGGAGACAAAAGATCTGGCATAATGCCTCATGATAATTGTGGATATGTTCTGATTTTTAGTGTTTTGTTGTTAGTACCAGTTGAATTCAAAGCTCTCATTTTAAAATGAATTTTCACATCTAAACACTTAACTTTACCCTGCTTCATTCTGCAAAGATTTCTGTAGGTGCCTACAGAGTATATTAGGGAGCAATTTTTCAGATACTAAAGACGATAGAATTACAGCCAGACTGCCTTCTGAATGTGCCTTTTAAAAAATTGCAGATTTCCTCAAAAACGCTATGACAGATGTATTTCTAGGCACTTCTTATTCTCATTCCTGCAAAAAGACTTTTTACCTCCACGAGAGTTATTTTCTAAGACATGAGTAGGCAACACAAAACTTGTGAATAGTAACCTGAGACTGGATCTGGTGAAGAACAAACTCAAACGGTGAGAGTTGCTGTCTTAATAAGCTCTTTTTAATTCCAGTTCATTACAATTGGTTGGTATCTATCTGCAATGAGGAAACAACATGTTTAGGAATGTGTATATTTTAGGAACTGAATTTTCAATGTTTCATGTCAGCTGTAATGTTACTTTTATTATTAAAAGCTCTACTTACATTCATGGCCACCCTGTAAATAAAGTGATCTGAAGCCTTTTCAGTTGAAGATGAGAATAAGTTAAATTTTGTCTTTAACAGTGTAATTATGAAGTTGTATAAAATCTTGAGCTTACCTTTTTTTTAGATACATGACCTCCTTTTCGGAATGCTAAACAGCCACACATTTGTAGAAACATAGCCCTGTTGATCCATCTTTTCCCTCATTGTTTAGAACATCTGTATTCTTTTTAGTGGTTTTTGTCAGAAATTATGTTGAAATCAAGGCTGTCATGCTTCAAAGTGAAATAGGTCATAAATCATCTGTTTTGTTGTAGTTGGTAAAATAAGTCAGATGTTTTTAATTCTTCAGCCCCTTCTCTTGAGGAATTGGATAAAATTCAGTGATAAGTATTTCCCTCTTTAGGAGACTTATCAGACACACAATTATAAACCAATACAGTTGTCTAAGCAAAGTTGAAGGAACCAGTGAATGTTTATATAAGAATTCTTGTCTTGAAGGAATTTTGTTGTAAATACAGTCTCTTGTTTAGTTTTGTTCTGCCACCTCTCTGAATACCTACACTATCAAAGGTAGTAGCCAAACTGAAGACTGATRAATCCTTCATATGACCAGCTTGCCTTTTGTAAGATATCATTCAGTTTGAGCAAGAATGAGACCTACCTGCATAGTCTTAAATTAAATGATAATGGTGATTAGCTATTTAAGGTTATGGTCTAAACTCAGAACTAAGGGAAGTTAGGCTTTTTCCAAGTTAGAATTTTTGAGGTTTTTATAACTGTGTAATTTTCCATATGCCTCAATTTTACGGTATAACTGAAAGACTATTCCACCTAATTTTTTTTTCTCTTATTGACTCTCTTCCCAATTTGCAAAGTGTACGTCTGAAAAGATGCTTAAAGTGAAGTCTACAAAGTTCTTTTTTTTTTTTTTTTTTTTGGAAAAGTTAATGAAATTCTATACCTCAACCTTAACCACTACATAAAGAAATCTTCTGTTGCGTGCTATTAATATATAGAAAAATCTATTAAGCCATGATATTTTTAAAAGCCATCAACTGTTATCCTTCAGAAGTTATTAACCTTTGTTATATTATATGATTGTCATTATTTTCATCACAAACTGAAAATGGTTTTCGTTTATGGAGTATAAAAAAAACAAAACTGAAATTCATTTTCCCAAGTTGCCCTAATTGCTAATTTTAGCTAATTTTCACATAGTCAGTTGTGACATAACTAGAAAATTGGGGAGAGGCTAAGAACATTGACAGGCAGTGTTGGCCGTCTATGTATTAATTTTTGTGAAGGAATCAGATGTCCAAAATGTAAAAGAAAAGGGGGAAAAAAATGAAAATGAGGTAAAATTGTTAATCCATTCCAGATACTTCCGTATGTTTCTACTACCAAATCAAAGCACTTTTTTTAATCAGAAGTCTGCTTGCCATTCTGTAATAGGTTATATTATTTTCATGCATTAAGGTATGTTCTACATTTTTCAGTGATTGAACAGTATGTATTGATTTATGCTGAGCATGAATTTGTTATTTATAAAGGGAAATCTCTGTAGTACTGGCATTAATGTTATAATTAGTTACACATTATATATTATTACTGCTATTTCTGAGGTACAATTTCAGGTCTTCCAATGTCTAAGGAACATTAAAAGGGGTATGGTGATTTCATAAATTTAATCCTGACCTCTGGTGGTAATTGTCATGAATCGCTGCCTTAATTCAGTGGTGGAAGTTGGTTTTCATTGTGTTTCTCTGGAAGAAGATTCCTTTCATGTCTTAAGCATATGTATTTACTGATGCAATATAAATTATACCTTTATTTTTAGCCAATAGACTACAAATTACATCTTACTTTATATTAGTAAATACTATTTCTGTGAATTATTTTGAAAATACAAGCAAGGAAGAAAAATCAGACAGAACGTCCTTTGAGGGACTTCCATAACCTTCACTTTTTTCATGTCTTTTGTTCACCAAAACAGTTGCTGCTGGGTAGCTAATGTGTTGTAAAATTTAATTTTTTCTTACTCTGTGGTTATTTGTTTATGCAATTATATCCAGAGTTCTTGTTATCCCTTGCTTCTATTATCTTAAAATGCTGTGCGGTTTGATTGTTTCTTTAAATGTTTAATTGTTTGCTGGGGTATGTAACTAAGCACATCATAAGGCATTAAGGCATAAGGACATTTCAGTGTTAAAGGTGAACTGCAAAGCTTTAAAAGAAGAATTTATAAGAGTCTACATCAATAGTATTTATGGGCTTGCAGAAGATATCTATATGGGTAAACCACTGGGGCCATGAGACAGAACACAGAAGTCCAGTAGGGCTTGTGTAGACATCTGTTAACACTGAAGTTGGTATCTGGACTACAGTCTTCATATATTGCAGATGAGTGAAAAATTAATTTTAAATTAAGGTATTTTGAAGCTAATAACTCAGCCCCAACTGTCTGTCTGCTCTAACACAGCAGAATTTCTGTCGTGCCAGAAGTTGCCAGGCTGCTCGCCAGTCTYCCGTCAGCACAGCACCCTGCTGTGGTGGTCTGGCTGCTTTTTCCATAGATTACAGTGCAGTTTGTTGTCTTGTCATGTTTCAACTTGCACTTTACCAGAAATCATAAGGCATTTGAAAGGAGAAGGTATCAGATGAGAAACAGCATGGACTACCGTGTTGTTGTGGTTCACTTCTGTGATGTCTAAGAGCTAGGCTCCTGTGAAATGAGGCGGGATTTCCGAAGTTCCAGAGAGTTGTTTTGAATGTGTATAGCAAAATCCCTTTTATAAGTAAAAGGTCTTTTGTAGAAATTTCAGCTGCTAAGGAGTCTGGAACATCTAATGAGATAAGTCTTTTCTGTCTTTCCTAGTAGCTCTTGTTATAAAGCGTCTAAGAGTCTTTGATTGTTGCACACAGAAATGATCCACAGGAAGAGAAGCATGTCCACTGTGGTAGATGACAAGAATCATACACTACATCTTTATCAATTAAGTCTAAATAAAATGGGAGTTAAAAAAAGGAAAAGAAGTATTACATAATAGAGTTTCTATTAAACTACTAGTGTTATTAATCTGGGACATGCACCAAAATCTGAATAAAGGCATTGGTGCCAGGCGCTACGTAGACACTTGTCTGTCTGAACATAGAGTGAACATCTGGCAATACACAAACGATGTGCAGTGCCTCTATGAGTTGCCCGGACTGCTGTTTGCTGCGATTTTCTTTATTCTTTCTAAAATAAGGTAGTAATCTCTCTGTGGTGTCTTCCTTTTTACTGAGGAAGTCAGGAATTGAAAGGGCACTGTGTCAGCTCTGCAAATTCTTGTCTAATGCAGGTATATTCATTCTCTTAATACAAACTCAGTGACTATATTGATCCCATTTATAATGGTGTACTTCCATGTCGGGTAACTTATTGATTTCTTCAGGCATGATAGTCCTTTGTAAATAAGCCCTCATCTAGACTATGGCAGATGTCTGAGCAGTATAGCTTCTTTTTTTGATGTAAACGTAGTATTTGGGTCTGAAATGCTATGATGCCTTTCCATCTCTAGTACCATTATTTTTGTTTCAGGCTCTGATGTAATAAACAGCTCTGAGGGGAAATACAGCTGTTCTTRCTTTCTCATTTTAAAACATTGCTCTGCTGTTTTAAAAGCCTGCCTGTCTGTTATGGTTACTCACAAGTACACAGCATATTCTTTTCATTTGGATTTTTTTTTTTTTTTTAACCTATAACTGCTACTTTGGCTTGTGCTTGCCTTTTGGAGATTCGTCATTATTGGTTTGCACAGTCTGTAGGACCAAAATTCTCATAGAAGCTGAAAGGGGTTGCAGTGTTAGGTGAGTGAAAGAGGATTTTTTCAAATGTCTTATGTTAAACGTATAATTTCTGCTCTTTCAATCTTAAGAAATTCCTTCAAATTGAGGATGAGAGTCTATGATACTGCCTTTCATCCTCTATCGAGAGATTGGTGACTTTCAGAAATACTAAATCTTGGGATGTATAAATATCTTTTAGAAAGCCTAACTATGTTCAGTAATATATAGAAATATTAAACATATAATTTAAAATGTAATAGTACTGCATTTTAATCATTTAAAGTATAAAGCTTTGCATTGACCTTTAAATCTGAATTCCTTTGTTTTCTCTAGATGTTTAAATTCGTAATACAGTTTTTGTTTTTAGACAGTAGTATCTATTTTTGCAATTTTAGGTGTTTTACCTCTTACCTATGCTTACTTTGATGCAATTTACTATATATAAAGCTATTTTGTATTTCAAATGAAATAAATTTTTGTAGCATAAAAATTCCCGTGGGTCTGCAGGAATCATCACATAAGATTCCAATGAATGGAAGATAGAAATCAAGCTTTATTTCAAGTAATAATGCATTTAGAAATTGTCTTTATACAGGTAAATGGTTGCAGTTTTGTGACAAGAACAGCTATACCTGCAGACTTAATCAGGGTATAGTATTGCAAATTGAATCATAATACTAATGGTGAATACTAAAAAACTCRAACAATTTGTTTTGAACAAAAACTATGTTGCTGACTAATACTTTATTTTGCATGCTGTGCTCTGCATCTGCATTGTTTGTTATATGTTAATATAGTGTATCGTTAAACTTGAAATGCAGAACAATTTACTGTGTCTATTAAGGCTAAGATTATAAAGCAGAACTTGCAGAAACGCTTTATGTCAGTGCTTTGGAGGTGTGAATTATACTAACAAAGGAGGTTACCATGGCAATAAGATCTTTGATGCTGTATTGTATGTTAATGTATTAAGGTGGCATTTGATACAGAATTTGGTATTTGAGTTTACTTACTGTGATAAAGCATTAAAAAATGGCATGTTAAGGAACTTGGATTGATTTAGGAAGAAGAATTTGGAGTTGGAGAGATTTGTTCTGAGCATGGAATGCAGCACTCTCCCATGCAGCTAGAGGTGATGGAGAATGAATTGGCTGGGAAACAGCAAGAGATTGAAGAGCTAAACAGAGAGCTAGAAGAAATGAGGGCAGCATATGGTACAGAAGGATTGCAACAGGTATAATTACCTTATGTTGCTTTCTACTTGCTACTCGGTTACATGCGAAAATGCAGAGCATCACCTCAAAGAGTTCACACTTAATGGCAGCTGTTCGGAATGCAGTCAGTGTGTGGTATAGAATTACACATAATTTCTTTCAGTCACATACCATGTGCTCTATTTCTTTGAATGGTGTTTCCATTGTGTGTCCTTTTCTCTGTATTTTGTGACTAAAATTCCAGTCTTCTTCACAGTGACTTTCTTCAAATCAGGAATAGAAAGACAATTTTCTTCAAGAAAAGCCCTAATTCTTCTCTAGTTGTGCAAAGACTGCATTTCTTTAATACCTTCCTGTTCCTCCAAGATCAAAAAACTCAGGTTTTACTTCCTAAGGAATGATATAACTGAGTTGATCCTTGAACCAAAAGTATTTGTATGTCAGACTTCACAGTCTGAAATACAAGACAACTGTGACAGAATGTTTTAATAAACATCTAATAACTTGGGATTACAGGGAAGTATTTCTTACTTCAGAAATACCATTGAAATTTAAAGTTTGGTTTTAAAGTAAAGAATATTAAATACTTATTCTTCCAGTTTAAGCAAGTGGTGCAATGCACTGCAGTCAGTGCTTTGTCGTGCTTCATGTCTTACTTATCTCTCTCTTTTAACTGGGATTCAGGTCACATCATTGTGTTTTTCTATTTTTTGCAAAGTACTATAGAATACCAAAATTGTTCTAATATTTAGTCATTTTCACCTTTTTTTTCCTGCTTTCATTTGTATTTTATCCATGAAAATGGATGTCATGTTTTCCACCATACTGGAGTGATCTTTAAGTGGTTTGCCCTGGAGGAGGTGGTTTATCATTCCTTTGTCTGTTGGTGAATCTCTGGTGTTGCATTTTAAGTCAATTCTGTGACAAGTCAAGTCTTCTAATTACTGTGTCTTGTATCTGTTGTGCTAAACATAACAGTCATAATTATAGCATAATAAAGAACATAAGCATAATTCTAGTTTCTCACAATTGTGACTACTGTTAGTTTCTCCTGAAAAAGGTGAAAGTGAAAATGTTTGCATTTTTTAAATGGCTATGATTACTATTTTTAAAATAAACTAAAAATATATTGAAACAAAACAGGCTGTGGTACAATAATATCTTAATAGTTGCAGCATATTTTTGTATGATAGTAGTACAGTGCATAATATCTCAGCTGAGAAATGCATATGGTTTATTTTTCAGAAGAAACAAAAGAATTGTAAAAGGGGAGTGTGGAAGATATGTTGTGTGCTTTAGTTCTGCCTGTTTGTTACAGAAAAAGATTGAATAAAAAAAGTTGAAAATTATCATATAACAATGTGTGGATCAGAACAGATAAATTTAGTTATTCAATTTCATTGAACAGRTGCAAAAGGAAAGATATGACACACTTAAGTGTCTGATCTGTTCCTAATTTTCTCTATTATAACAAACACCTAGTATTTCCACTAGATCCATGCTTTTAAAGTAGGAGTTCACTGCAGTGTTCTGAAAAGAGCTTTGAAAGAATTTCCTCAAATTCTTTGCATAGTTTGGCTTGTTTAAGGGACTTCTGGTTTTTATGTCCCACTGGATAATGTCCTTATCCTCTAAATCAGTAAGCTTTATCTGGAAGCACTATAATTTTACTTCAAGACTCAGCGTATAACCTGGAGAAGCTTCTTTTGGGGAGCATTGTAAACAAAACAGTTAAAGGAGGCGACTGATGGTTTAAGAAATTTGCAATATGTAGAGATGAAGTTTCCACTAGCCTTGAATGAGTTCAAATTGACAAAGTGAGTTTAAAGCGAGTAACATATCTATTTATGTAATTGCACGTGAAAATAGTCCCAATTAATATTGTAGAATTTCTGGCTGCCTGAGTGTAATCCTACAGAAAATAAAACATTTGCAAAGGATTTTTTTCTGTACTTTTATCATTTCTTCATCATTACAGATTACAAAAGATTCATCTATTAAATACACTGTATCAGTTCTGCAGCTTAAGCTGATTTTCTCATGTAGTTATGAATAATTTCTCTGGGTTCACAATGTAGGATACTGCATAGTATCTATTATATGCTTTTAGTACGATGAATGCAATTTATTGCACTTTTAGTGAGAGATGATATAACTTGCATTTATTGTGGGAAAAGTGTGTGGACATGAGTAGTTGTACAAAATTGCTGAAACACTGTAAGTAGATACTCTGGCTTCCTCTATGATGGTTTGTTTATGTGGCCACACTTTCTAGTTTAAAAGCAATTTATATATTTAACCAATTAACCTTCTTAAAGGTTCAGATTTTGTTCTTTGATAAATCTATTTTATGGAGAGGTCATATATTGTTAAATGAGGGGAAAAAATCTGTTTCTGAAGTATTTACACAGAGTTTGTGAAAACATAAATGCTCCAGTAGGTCTGTGTGACATCTTTTAAATGGAGAGGTTAGGGCTTAACTTATTCTACTTCACTAGAATAAGCTAGTATTTTTTTTTGTCTRTGGCTTTGATGTGCACTAATAGTTTAAATTTTATCTTTCATAGTTGCAAGAATTTGAAGCTGCTATCAAAAAAAGAGATGACATTATCACTCAGCTCACTACTAACCTACAGCAGGCACGGAAAGAAAAGGATGAAACTATGAGAGAGTTCTTAGAGCTTACTGAACAAAGTCAAAAACTGCAAATTCAGTTTCAGCATGTAAGTTACAGCACTACCAATATTTATTTGGATTTGAAAATTGGTGTCACTTTGGAGGGTCCATAAATGGCTACTTCCTGCAGAAACACAGAATTCTTTGTGCATTTTTGAAGAACTGGTCTCTCAGTATATATCAGCTGTCACTTTACCGGTCCTACAGTTACCATTATATTACCTGGTTTATTGTACTAATTCACTATAAAATAATAAAGATTAGTCTGTTTTCTTCCCTAGTACGTGGTGATAGCTTCTGATAAACACTGGATGATGGCAGTTATCTTAGGGAAAAACACTTGTGTAATTAGTTCTCAAAGCTTCGGGCTGAAATCCAACCTGTTCCCTTTGAAATCAAAACAGCCAGCCATCAACTTTAGTGGGCCACCATTTCATGCTGCAGTCCTTCCTATATTTTTGGGTAAAACCCGCCTCTTGTGGTGTTATTAGAAGGTAATTTAAATAACAAAGTTAAGTTTCAGAGGAGCATTTGTTCTAAAAAGCACTGGTGATTGAGATGCCATGGACACCCTGTTAATCTGCATGACTACAGTTTACAGTGTTGCAGTTGAATATTGTAGTATTTCATGCTGTTTTAGTACTTTATGTAGCTTTTTTGAGCTTCAGGTGGATTATGTTCTGAAGCCGAGTTTTTATTTCTAAAAATCTGATTTTGGGGACAGTAACTACAACTAGTTCATTTTACTACTTAGAAATGTTTCTAAGACACTGCTGTCCTGTGCTAGCTCACCATAAAACAATTTAATATTTAATATTTTTTATTGGTTGGCCATCCCAAAAGAATATAAGGATATTTTAGTTCATCCTAAAAGAACTTAGAAAATTTTGCTTGTGATGTGGAAGAAGAAAGTAAAGATCACTCTTTCTGTAGTGCAAGCTGTTTCTGAAAAACTTGATATATTTTAGGTTTTATTTTTTTAACATTCAAGTTGCAGGCAAGTGAAGCCCTAAGGAACACCAGCCATAGTTGCACAGCTGCTGATTTATTGCAAGCCAAGCAACAGATACTTTCACATCAGCAACAGCTAGAAGAACAAGAATGTCTGCTGAAGAATTATCAAACAAAGAATGAAGACTTTGAAGTGCAGATTACACGTCTTCAGGACAAAATCACAACATATGAAATGGTGTGTTCCTTACTAGAAGGATCTCTTTTCCTAATCTCTTTTTTCTTTTCAGGATTTTGTAGTTCCTTTGAAATTTAAGGGCCAAAGCACAGATTATGAGTGTGCTGCATATAATGCATACAAAGATTTTAAGTTTCTAAGACTGCTTCTGTTAACTAACACATAATATGTGTATAATTTAAAACCGAAATTTTTATGACAGTATTATGTATCATGTTTAAAAAATTGGAGAAATATTTACAACAAATGATGAAATTATACTGTATATTAGAATGCCTTCATTAAATGACATTATTTTGTAGGAAAAAAATTTAAAATAACCTGCTTGAGTAATCTTTTCTGTCTTAAGGAAAGAATGAGTTCTTTTCTTCATGTACATTTTTTTATGTACATGAAAACATGTAAACATCGTAAAAACTTCATGGAAAACATCGTAAAAGTACCTAAAAAAATTAAATGTCATTAAAACTGACAAGAGAAAAAGTGGGAACTTTGTCTACTGAAAAGTAGATTACACCAAATATTTTTTTGAARTATCAGAGCACAACTGGAAAAAATTGAAGTGATTTTTTTCTTTTTTTGTGAGGGAGGTGGGGTGGGTGTTGCGGGGGGGGCAGGGGTTGTCACTTATTCCAAAGGTACAGAAGACCTCCAAATGAGGTCAACAAATGATTTATGTTTAGTTTTTGTAAATGATCACTAGCCTTCTAAAGAAAGGCATTGTGTTTAAATAGCTAAGTCTATAAATGTTCTTATATGTTCAGATAATGAACTAAAAATAAGAACATGGTTTTGCTCATTTTTTAAAGGAAAAACACAAAAATGAGGAAGAAGATTTGAGTAAACTACAAGAAAAAGAAGCATTAGTTGAAGAGCTGGAAGCAAAACTTGGAGAGGAGGAAAAAAATTCATTTCAGCTTAAGGAAAAATTATCAGATGTCAGTAAATTACTTGAAGAATTGAAAGAAGAGATTTCACTAAAGAACCAGGAGATAAGTAATATGAGAGTTGAACTTACCACCTACAAACAGAAAGAAAGACAATGTTCTGATGAAATAAAACAATTAATGGGAACTGTGGAAGAATTGCAAAAACGATGTTATAAGGACAGCCAGTCTGAAGCTGACATTGTGCAAAGAATGGAATTAGAAACACAAAGGAGACTGGCACAACTTCAGGCTGAATTAGATGAAGTGCACGGCCAGCAGATTGTACAAATGAAGCAAGAATTAATTAAGCAACATGCAATGGAAATAGAACAGCGCCTTTTGCAACAAAAAGTAGAATTGGAGAAAACTTCAAGTCTATGTTTGAATGAGAATGTTAATAAAGATCAAATGCATTTAATGAATATTAAGATCAATGAATTGAATGTGAAATTGCAAGATGCTGATAATGAAAGGGAAAAAATAAAGCAAGAATTGTCACAACAGATGGAAGCCATTTCAGCAGAGAAGTCTCTTCAACAAACTAAAATTGACGATCTTTTCCAAGAACTGAATTTTTCAAGAGAGCAGGTTCAGAGAGCCAAACAAACTATAGTGGATATGGAATGTAAATTAAATGAAGCTGAAAAATACCAGTTTGTGATTGAAGATTTAAAAACTCAGCTGGCTTCTGCCTCTGAATTTAGAGAGGAATTGGAGTTGAAACATGAGGCAGAAGTCACAAATTACAAAATAAAACTTGAAATGCTAGAAAGGGAGAAGGATGCAGTTTTGGACCGGATGGCAGAATCTCAAGAAGCAGAATTAGAGAGACTGAGAACAAAGCTTCTGTTTAGTCATGAAGAGGAACTTTCTAGACTTAAAGAAGGCTTACAAAAAGAGCACATGGTGAACATGGAAAGCCTTAAAGATAACTTGAATATGCACCATAAACAGCAGTTAGATAAGGTACAAAATGAAATGAGTCAAAAGATACAAGCCATGCAATATGAAAAGGACAACTTAATCACAAAGCAAAATCAGTTGATATTAGAGATTTCAAACCTAAAAGATTTACAGCAGTCTATTGTAAATTCTAAATCTGAAGAAATGACGCTTCAAATCCATGAGCTGCAGAAGGAGATTGAAGTGCTTAGGCAAGAGGAAAAAGAAAAAGGTACCCTTGAACAAGAAATTCAAGAGCTGCAGCTTAAAACTGAGTTGATGCAGGAACAAATGAGGGAAAGAGAAGATAGCCTTCAAAAAAAATGTTCAGAGCTTGAAACACAAAATAACCTTCTTAAGGGGGAAAACAAAACTCTGGAAGAGAAATTAAAAAGTATGTTGGTAAGCTCTGAAGAAAATGTCATTTTTAACAACAGTGTTAGCTCTAAGTCAGAAATTTTGGACTTGCAAAAAAGAATAGAAAAGCTAATTACTGAAAATGAGCAACTTAAAAACCAAAACAGTCAACTCCAAAAGGATACTGAAAGGCAGAAGAGTGCCTTTTCATTTACTGAGAAAAAACTTGAAGCTAATTATAAAGAGCTGCAGAAAGAATGTGCAAGTCTTCTGAAGGCAAAAACTGAGTTAGAAGAGAACAAGAATAAGCAGGAAGCTGAATATAAAAGCAAACTCAAAGCTTTGAATGAAAAAATTCTCCACTTGCAAAGCAATAGACCAGTTCTATTTAAAACTAAATCTTCTGGCTTTGAAGGGAGTAAAGAAATCAAGGTGTCCAGGGCAGACACATTTGAGGCTGCAGAAGTTGTTGAGAAAGATGCGACAGAACTTATGGAAAAGCTTGAGGTTACCCAGCGTGAGAAGCTGGAATTATCCCTAAGACTTTCTGATCTCTCTGAACAGTTGAAGTCAAAGCATAGTGAAATTTGTCATTTAAATGAAAAAGTTAAATCCTTAAAAGATGAGAAGGAACAAGTTCTAGCAAAATGTAAAGAACTAGAAGTCATAATTAGCCATGCTCAGAGAGGAAATAGTGGTAGTAATGACCCTAAGACAAAATGCTCTAAAGGAAAAACACTAAAGACGACTGCTCCAGCATCTGAAAGTAAAAATAAAACCCCTGGTCCAAGGAATAAAGTTGGTGAAGGAATAAATGTAAGAGGAAATCTAGGTTCAGGTAAAGATATCAGTCATGAGGTAACAAAAAGAAAGGATGTTCAGCAAATGTTGAAACCAGAACAGCAGTCTCTTGTAGAATATTTCCATGGGATGACAGACAGGCTGACAGATGAAACATCATTAATAGCCATTACACAGAGTGAAAATAATAATCTTCAGCAGCAAGTGGATGCCTTAAAATCAGAACAGGTATGTTACATAAAGCAGTATAGAAAATAATTTACCTATGAAAATTTGTAGGAGCTTGCACTTGGAAATTTGCATCATATTTTTCCTATTAGCTGCTTTGAAGTACAGGTGCGTGGTCATGTGTGTGTGGCGGTGTGCCCAATGGTTGAAAGTGGTTACGTGAATGACCAGAATGATAACCATAGTCAATGTGTATGAGGATGCTATTTTTCAGTGAAAGAAATACTCTTCCCTTACATTTAATTAAATCAACAACAACAAAAAAAGGTAAGGAGAAGACGTCTAGAGCACTTCACACTTTGATATAGCATTTAACTAACTTACTTGAGGTGAAAACTTATTCAGGACATAATGTTTTAATCTGTGATTAGCTTTTCAGTTCTCTAAGTACTCATTCAAACAATATAGAGAGATAATGAAACTTTTGACTTCTTCAGTCATCTTTTATCAAACTTGTGGAATATCAAACTTGTGGAATATCAAACTTGTGGAATATCAAACTTGTGGAATATCAAACTTGTGGAATACTAATCTTCCATTATCAAAATGTTTGTGTATATGCGGTTATCGCTTTTTAAAAAATGTATCTGGATGTGAGCGTGAGAAGAGAAATGTGTGAAGATACAGAAGTTATGCATATTGTGTGATTCTAACCAATCTCTATGTTTTGCTGGAGAAATTTTTCTTGTATTTTTTGGTATTGTAAATGAATTGCAGGTAGTATGGAAAGAATTGTTATTTGCCAATAAAAATAGCTAAGTATTGAATTACCAGTAATTAATTAGGCGCTGGAATCATAAATCTGGCTTTAAATTTATATACAGTGATGAAGTTGAATAGCATGCTGCAAGAAGTATGCAACTAAGTTTTCTGTAGAAATAGATGTTAACCAGTCTTCTACTATTTTTTTAGATTTGTTTTTTTCATGTTCTAAAAATCCACCTAACAGTGAACTAATACCACCAGTGCCTAATTTTATGTTGTGTTGTAGTTCGTTCATTTCCTAAGAAATAAAATCACAAGCAAGGCCAYGTTGGAAACAGTTGTGAGATTATAGAAAAGAGCTACAGCTGTATAATGTATTTTATTTTTTTAATGAGGAAGTGATAAGGGTCTTGCAATTTCCTGCCATAGAACTAAAAAATCATTATGGTCCAGAGGTGTCTAAAAACCTTTTCAAACTTGGACTCTAAATACCTCATTATTGGCATATCCTAAATGTGTTTTTGCTTTAGCAATAACATCGCCAAAAGAGCAGACTAGAACTAAAAGCCTTGGAAAGAAATGTTTTTAAGGTCTGCTAATAATACAGTCTTTTTTCTGTATTTGGAGTGAACTTTCTTAACTTACTCTGTTAGTTAGTAGGTAGTGATATTGCTCTCACTTCATCGGGGTAGAATTCATTGGGTTTTTGTTGCTGCAAAATAGGAATTGAAGCATATTGAGTTTTGTTGATTTTAGTTCAATTTTTATTTTAAGTTAAAGAAGTGTCATACTATTTTGTTACAATTCAGTTTTCCAAACTGTGTATATTTAAATTTACCTAATGCATACCATATATGCAGCATTCCATTCAACACATTATTAATTTCAGAAATTCGCAAAGATGGGACTTTTTTGTTTTCTTGTTTCTCACTCTTTGTAAAATGTGTCTTTTTATTCAAAGACTGATTTACAGCTACAGATGGAAGCACAGCGCATTTGCCTATCCCTGGTTTATTCAGCTCATGTAGACCAGGTTCGTGAGTACATGAAAGCRGAAAAAGAGAGTGCACTTTGCAGTCTTAAAGAGGAGCTCGTACATAGTCATCTACAAGAGATGAATGATCTTAAAAAAATGCATCAGCTGGAGCTCCAGACCTTGAAAAYTCAACAAGCAGGTAACTTGACCAAAATTATGGGAGTGAAGCACAAGAGTTTGTGCATGTAGCTGTCCAATAAATTGTTTTTGTAGAACATTTTGAAGTGTTTTTGTACCAAATTATTTACCTATTACAAGTAGTCTATTACTCAGGGTACTTTAAAAAAAACCCCAAAAAGTAATAATAATTATGTAAAAAAAGAAGGAATAGGAAGTATTACAACTCATGTTTTGCTATTTGTATTAGGTCAATTAATTGTAAAGAACTATATAATAGATTCACCTGTAAGGTTGTATTCCTTACTGAAATAATAAGCAAATGCATCAGCAAAATATTTCTGGGCTTGTTTCATTCTCTGTTCTTTGAATTCCTGCATTGGCTCCCTGCCTACATTAAGTAAGCTTCTTTGCTACTACTTCTTTGCTACTACTTTTTGCCTCAGAGAGCTTTTATGTTATCATGCCAGTTTTCTATCCCTACTTTTTCTGTCATCCCATGATTTGCRCTTGTGTAATTTTTTGGCATAAGTTCTTTGCCCTCCAGTATGTTCCTGTAAAGTTTGATCTTTCTAGAGCTCACTAACACACAAAGCCGTTTCTTACCACTTACTTCTCTTGAACATGCAGTTCTACCATAATAATTGAAGCTGTCTGTGTGATGGAACAAGAAAGAGGGGGGGGGAAAACTGTGCCTTTCTAAGAACTGAAGAGGCAACCTCACCGAGGCAGGAAATTAGGCCTTTGAAAAGTTGTTGTGCATATAGTGTTTAAAAATAATATGAATAATTTGTATTCATAGATGATGAAGTCAAATCTACACAAAGACTTATAGAAAAGCTGAATGAAGCTGTAACTGAGGAATGTTCTAGGCTTGCTCAGGTAAGAATTAACGAAGAGTCTTTTTTAAAATGGAAATTTTGAAAACTGAAAATTATGTGTCGTCATCTTTTTCTACATCATTTTTAACAGGTTTTCTTTGTAGCTTTTCTCTTTGCATTGATCACAAAATAGAGACTGCTAAACCTGATCTTCCAAAATAACGTTGCAAGGGGTTTTGTATTTTGTTTCCTAAACTCTTTTATGTCCTTGGCCAGACAATTCTTCTGTCTTATACCTAGTCTTGATCTTCTATGTAATGTTTGTCTTATATCTACTAGTTTGGAAGTATTTTTTTCATTTCTGTATGTCTCTGGCTCTAAGTTGTTGATTTAACATGAGCGGTCTGATGTCATGCGCATATTGACACACAGGACATCACTCTCTCATATCTGCAATAAGATAGTAATTTCTTTCTTAGCTGCAGCATACCTTTCAAAGACTTAAAAGTGTCTAAGAATCTACCAAACTTGCTGTCTATGTTGTTTTCAGTAACTAAGCATTATAGTCAAAATTTGAAACTTATTTTTAGTCTGTATTCTAGTATCAGCCACCAATAATATTATTTTGCCATATCTTTTTTTGTAGACTACTAGTAATCAATGGCCCTTATGGGTACTTTTTGACCAGCAATCAAGTTACTTATTAAACTTATTTCTGGATAAATTAAGCTACTTTCATCATTCATTATAAGCCATGGTTTCCCAATCTTAAATACTTCAAATAGTTGGTTTTGGTGTGGCTTTTTTTTTTTCCTTCTTTGCTGGACTTTTTTCAACACCTTTTTGGGAAAGTGGATAGCAAAACTTTTTTACTTGAGAGCCAACATAGGAGAGATTAAGCAGGACTCCATGATAGCTCACAGAAAGCAGCAACTGAATGAGTCTTTGGCATTAGTTGTTTCAGAGCTGGGAAGAACGCTGCTGATGTGTATGATTCCATGTTAAGCTTTTGGAGAAACTATAATTTTATGTTTGTAAGTTGAATTTGATGTCTGTTGAGTCCAAAATCTTTAAATAAAGAATCCCACTGTGTGCTCTGGGCAGGCCAAGTTTCTTTTCAAGTATCATTTTTCTTCAGAAATCATATGGATAAATCTTCTGTTTGCCTACTCATGGTAAATATGGCAGCTATTCTGCTGGCCACATAGCACCAGCAAACATGAGGCATTCTGTTTACGATTTGCTTGAGTTTTCTTCTGCCTATTTGTTCAATACCTAAGAACAAGATGAATTGTAATCTCTAAAAAGATAAAAATTTCTGCCATAGGGAATCCTTCTTCCAAGTAAAATTGCAGTTTTACTCAAGAGTGAGACATTTACAATGTAAATTTGCTTTCAGCATTAATAAAGGAGGCCTTTCTATGCAAGATTTTAATACTGGGCAGTTCCAAATTAAATAGCCATGCCAAAATATATGTATTTATGTTTTAGCTGAAAAGCCTTTCCATACCTGTTTCTTTTATCAGGAGTTTTAAAGATTGTCTAGGTTCTTATGACTCAACAGAACACCTATGCCATCATTTTCAGGTTGCACATCTGCCATATTGTCAGGTTGGACAAGGCTCTGAGCAACCTGATCTAGTTGAAGATGTCCCTGCCCGCGGCAGGGGAGTTGGATGAGATGACCTTTAAAGGTCCCTTCCAACCCAAACTATTCTGTAATTTCCACAGAAGATAATACTCAGAAGATAATACTCACAAAATACTACTTTCCTGCTACCATTTTTCTTGTTTTCTTTGTGAATTGTGATTGATAAATTAATAAACAATTCTTCACTTTTTTTTTCTTTGTTTCATTTGTTGTGCAGGTTTTGTGTGACAATCAGAATGAACATTCTTCAGCTGCTGTAGAAGTTGGTGATAGGGAACAGGATATTTTCGGTAGACCTGCTGCTATGAGAGAAAAACTGAGTGTAGAATTACCAATACACAGAGGCCAAGCTCAAGGTAATGGCATTGTACTATCRTGCTGGTTAAAAAAAAATACTGATTTCAACAATTTCAGACTGACAATTATGCCATTGGTTGTTCAGATGCTAATTAATGTGCCTAAATAGCTGCTTTAGAGATTTCCTCACTATTCTGAACCACTTTTATTTTTTATTATGAGTATTTTCTTGTGCTGTTTTCATTATAGTAGGAATCGGTGAAAAAAGTGTTGGGTTTTTTTTCCTCCTCCTTTTGTAGAAGCAGCTAGCAGCTCTACCAAAAAAATCATATATATCAATACTATCTAAAAATGCATCAAAAATTTGGAAGRGGCCTCACTTGTTTCGATAATATGTAATGTTTATCAGATAATTCTTCAGTGGAGAACTTGTGAACAATTCACTGTATTAAAATTTATGGTAAAATGTTTGATTTCATTTTTTTTTTTTAGAAGTCCCTGGTTATCTGTGTAATTTAGCTGTGCAAGAACGTATGGATGCACTTCTACACAAGATAATGGAAGAATACAGTAAGCTGAAAGCACTTCAAACACAGCTGATGAAGGATTGTAAACAGGTAAACTTTTTATAGTATATGAGCATTTTAATTTTCTCTGTTGCATGAATTCCGTCTGGATGAGCAAAGAATCCTGGTTGAGTGGCAGAGCAAGGCAATGATTTGATAAAATGGAGAAAGCTGCTACCCTYGTCACAGAATTGTGGAATGGCTGAGGTTAGAAGGTACTTCTGGAGTTCGTCTAATCCAACCCCTTGCACAAAGCAGAGTCAGCTAGAGGAGGTTGCCCAGGACTGTGTTCAGCCGAATTTTGAATATATCCAAGGATGGAGACTCCACAAGCCCAGTGGGCAACCTTATCTTCTTCAGGGTACACATTCCCAACTCTCTCAGCCTCTCCTTGTAAGACAGATGCTCCAAGCCCCTCATCTCMTTTGTGACCCTCTGCTGGACTCATGCCAGTATATCCGTTTCTCTCTTATACTGGGAGTGCAGCACTGGACCCAGCACTCCAGATGTGTCTCACCAGTGCTGAGTAGAGAGGAAGGACCACCTCCCTTGACCTGATGGCAAACACTCTTCCTAATGCAGCCCAAGAGGCTGTTGGACTTCTGTCATAATGGCACATTGCTGGTTCCTGTTCAACGTGGTGCCCACCAAGGCCCCCGGGTCCTTTTCTGCAAAGCTGCTTTCCAGACGGTCAGTCCTCTGCATGTACAGGTGCGCCGGGCTATTTCCCTCTGGGTTGCAGGACTTGGCATTTGCCTTTGCTGAATTTCACGAGACTCCTCTCAGCCCATTTCTCTGGCCTGTTGAAGTCTCTTGAAACAGCAGCACAACCATCTGGTGTATCAACCACTCCTCCCAGTTTTGTACGCTCTGCAAACCTGCTGAGGATGCACTCTTGTCCCATCATTGAGGACATTAATGAAAAGGTTAAACAGTATTGGCTCCAGTATTGACCCATTAGGTACACCACTAGTTACTGGCTTCCAACTGGGCTTTGTGCCACCAATCACAACCTTTTGAGCCCAGCAGTTCAGCCAGTTTTCAGTCGGCCTCACCATCCCTATTCTTCATCAGCTTGTCTGTGGGCATATAATGGGAGGTAGTATCAAAAGGTTGGTCAGGTCTGATTTCCCCTTCATAAATCCATGCTGACTACTCCCAAATGGAGTACCTTTTCGGCTTCATGCGTTTGGAAACGGTTTCCAGGATTATTTGCTCTGTCACCTTCCCAGAGATCAAAGTAAGGTTGACTTGCCTGTAGTTCCTCAAATCTTCCTTCTTTCTCCTCTTGAAGGTAGGAKTGCCTTTATCCAGTCCTCAGAAACCTCCCTCAATCACCATGACCTTTGAAAGATAATTGAGAATGGCCTTGCAATAACATAGACCAAGCTCCCTCAGCACTCCTTGGTGTATCCCATCAGGCACCACGAAATTGTTCACGTCCAGTTTGTTCCCTAACCTGATCCTCCTCCACCAAGGTTGTCTTCCTTGCTCCAAACTTTTATGCTCATCTCAGGGGCCTGGGATTCCTAAAGACAAATTTTATCAGTAAATTTGGAGTTAGGTACTTCCATGTATTAAATAGAGTACTCTAACCAATTATATCTCGAGATGGTTACAGGTCACATGTATTGATGGATATACATGTACAAAAAAATATTTGTATGTGAAAACTGCRTCTTGGGCCTGAGGAGGGTATTAGTGTCTTCCTCTCCTTCTTGGAGGCAGAGGGATTATAACTTAACAGTTTATATCCAGAGAGAGGAGTTTGAGATTTACAGTGGACATTCTGCACAGGCTGATCAACTAGCTATAAATATGTACTTGGTCATTCAGGCTGTAAAATGAAACACATTGTTACACTGGTTACACTCTCTTATGCATTGGCCACCAACCTTTCTTATATGTTTATAATTAGTTAATATTTTTGCATTATTGCTAGACAAATTGTTGTCATTTGTATTTACTTGATTATTTTTTAGGTCAAAGAACCATGGCTATCTTCTTCAGAAAGGAGGAAAGAAGAGGAATCTAGCCATCTGGAAACAAGAAGGGAATGTCTGCAGACCCCTTCACAGGGTCTAATGGGTAAAAGATGCATATGCTGTTTTTAATGTATGTATATTCAGAGAGAGAAGACAATAACTGATTCATAGCTTACTACAACTTGAAGCACATAAGAGATTTTTGCAGATTTTTCAGTATGATACTCTAATTTTCTTAAATCTCTAAAATATTTTGGAATTATATTCTGTGAAACAGTTTTGGTTTAGTCTTTTTCAGTTTTCCACAGTTAAAGTTCCGTTACCCATATCAAATATCGTTTTGCAAAATGGAAGATTAAGTTATAATTATTTGTTATGGAAAAGTAATTGATATGATATCAGAAGAAATTTTTAACGACAGTAATTATTCAGTCCATCACTGCTAATAACTTGGGAGAGAGTTAATTTATACTAATGTAATTTATTCTTCCCCCCGCCCCCCCGCCTTCAAATAACCTACATATAGATCCTAAGATTCAAGAATACTGTTCGAAGGAGATAGGAAGCCTTAAAACACAACTTGAAGAACAGCATGCTCAAGAACTGGAACACCTCCGGTCCTATTTTCAACAGCAGCTGAAAGAAAGTGAAGAGAGGTACACTACAGAGATTGTCCATCTGCAGGATAAGCTTCAGAGTGCTGGGGTATCCTCTGACCACACGAGGTATTAATCGGTTCTTTAATGCTTATAACTTTGCACTGCGTACAAAAAGAAGTGTTTCAAATAACTATTCATATAAAGCTATGTGTTTTACTTCAAAATTTGAGAAATTCTTTATAAACATGTTATTCTTATGTTGTTTTGTTCCTTCAAGAGTTGTTAAGAGAGTTAGGAAGAAATGACATAAACATTGCAAACTAAGTAGTACAGCATTTAGAATTTATTACATTTTTTATAGTTAATAGAGGAAGATTTGATAATTGGAATAATGCATATATATCATTTCATATATATGAGCTTTTTAGCTGTAATTTCAAACTCAACAGACCACTTTCAACCCTCAAAACTCCAAGCAATGTGCTTTACATCTAAAGACACCTCGTGTAGAATAGTTGAATGAAATTGATGATTTTCTGGAATGATATGTAGCAATAAAGTTTGTGGCAGAGTTGAGGTCCGCTTAACACATTCTGGCTTTCACCAAGTCATGGGCCATGGGACATRCTCATCAGCCTCCTCCTGTCCCTGACCGTTGTGGCCATTCAAACCTGAAAGACATGCAACTGTCTTGGGGGAATCCTGACAACTGTGGAGCCTCCTTCTGTTCCCTGATTCTTTCACTGTCTCCTTGGATGTGTTCAAGGAGTGGTGGGTGCTTTTGATTGTGCTCTGTTCAGTGTCATCTCTGGTTTCCTGTTCTTCCATTTTTGACCCTTGTATTCCTTCCTTTTGTTTCATTTACTATACTACAAATCCACTCGGTTTCCTTGCATTTTTCTTTCATCTGAATCTCCCTTCTGAGAGAGGACTATGAGGGTTTGTTAGTCAGACAAGTGCCCAACTGTAAAAGGAAAATGGCTAGACACAGTGGCAATAGGAAATGCTACTAAGAAGGGGGGGAAATTGTCTAGATGTTTCTAGAAATTGTTAAATATTTGATATACTTACCACAGTACTCTCTTAAAAAGAAAAAGGACTGTGGTAGGATAAATCCTTAGAAGCTGAGAGAAATGAAGATAAAAGTATTTTCCTTCAACCATGACCCATCAGAACCCAAACAGCTGGTTTTCCCTTATTGTTTGATCACAGCCTTTTCTCAGCCATCTGTGTTTTTCTAACTTTCAAAGAGTTTTCCTTTCATTCCTGAAAAAAAAATGTTTCTAGTCTTGGAAGTGGCAAGTAAAATAACCAATTTTTTTCCGCATATAAATTAATACTTGTATATACTTGTTTTGAGGTGAATAAGAGGTCCAAGTTCTGCAAATGTTTATGCATCTGTAAGACTGAGGCTTTGTATCATTGTTTTCCACTATGTGCCTTGTAGAATCAGTACACATTTATTAGCCTGGGCTCAGTTTTAAGGGACTGTATGGCTTCTTAATCAATTACTTTTTAATCCTTTAAAAAAAAAAAAAATACAAGCTATGAGCATTTTCAAAATGCATTTTGTGAAACTGTATACTGCTGTATGTGTGTTGGCCAGGACAAGTTATAAATACTCATATATGATTTCTAAATTTTTTTTAAATGGGTAGTTAGTGTTCTGATTTAGTCCATGATAACTATTCACCTAAAATACTCAGAACTCATTTTACATATGTTTAATGAGCATTTAGAGCAATTATTGGTTATAAGCTAACAGAGTAGAGAAAAAATTTCCCATGAAGATTTGCATTCTCTTAGCTTTCATACTTGAAGTTCAGGTTTTAAACATTAAAATGAAACTGGAGTTTTACAGGAAAAGTTCCTAGATCAGTACATAAATTGGTTTCTAATAACCTAGTATGGAGGTGTGTCTCATTACGTCTCAAGCCTGAAGATGAGCGTCTTTTAATGGTGTAGTCAGTAACCTGTTGAATGATCTGTTACATACTCAATCTCCATACCTGGTTTGTTGCTGCATATTTCAAAATAAGATCTAAGTAGGAGTATAGCTGTGGCCAAGCCTAGGAATTTTTGGGGGATGCTTTCATCTGGTTGTGTATCCTATTGCAACATCAGAAAAGAAAAAAAAAAAAAGGAAATCAGTTGCTACTCTTCATTAATCAAATTAAACATGAATGCTAAAAATAATGGGTTACTTTTTGTCATTAAAAATGTCACAAGTTTTGTAAAATTACCATTCTGGACTCCATTTCAGGATTATCTAAACCAGCTCTCGGATTTGAGCAAAAGAAGCCTCATGGTGTCTGTAAAACCCTAGTGTAGTTAAGATTTTAAGTCTCACAGACAATAAACTTACCTTCTAACTTAACCTATTTTGTACCCTGTCTTTTAGCAAGGGATCACAAATACTAGAGGACAGTTGGTTTTTTTTAGGTAGTTTGATACTGTATCTTATCCTTTTGGCAGTGTATTTCTGTTAAGTCTTTTTCAATATGTAGTGAAAGGGGAGCTAGAGTTTTGGTGGCATGTGGTGGTGTTTTGGTTTTTACTGATTTATAGCACTCTGAATACATAGAGCAGTTCCGTTGGAAAAGACAGTCTCTGAATATATTTCTGCATGTTGTTATCTAAATATAAAATGAATCATACTGGATTTCTTACTGTTTTCATGTGTATACCTCATCTATATAACACAAGAAAGCGGTGCATCTCTTGATAAGCATCAATTTAAGAGAATCAGAATAAGTATAACTATTTTCTAGGTGTTTTTATGGCTTCATACACATAACCATTCTGGTTTCTCTCATATCCTTAGGATTCAAACAGGCACTTTTGTCTTCATCTTAACTATGTGTAGTTATTGAGCACAAAATATTCTCAGGTAGCTTTAAAAGTAAGTTGTTTGTGAGGTCCTTGGCAAAACTGGTGTTAAGATGTGTTACATTGAGAGGAAGAGCTAGCGTTCAGAAGGCAGATGAATTATAAAGTCAAGTCTATGAAATTAATGGCATGGGGAAAAGTGTGTTCTGAAGAAAATATTTGCAGTTATTTGTCTTTAAATATATATAATGTATAGGTATATTCATATACTGATTTATAGATATATGGATATACCGATGTATAGGTATATTCATATAATGCATATTTGAAGAGAGGAAAAATAAGATGTATTGAAATATTCTTTTTTTTTTTATTTCCCCCCTCTGCTTCTTTTACCTTTTTAGTGTATCCACAGATTCACAAATAAAGCTAGAAGTCTTCAGGGAAGTGAAGTGCACTGAAAATCTTCATCAGCAAAGAACAGATGAAGCACTGGAGGTATAACGTAACTCAGTTGACAGCTAATATACATATGGTCAATATAATTTAGATGCTTTGGGTTCTAAGATGAAATTGAAATATGGACTAGTATTTGGTAGTAGTAAAGTAATGATCATGTTAGTACTATGCTATACTATTAGATGGTCCATGTTAGAGGAAAAAGATTTAAATTTTGCTGAAAAACATTTCTGGAAATTATGAGCAATAAAGCTTGCTTTATTGGTCTTGGGTTTTAATTTTTTTATTATTATTTCTTTGAAGCAATACATTTGGTTTAGGCTACTTCTTACTAAAGTGGAAAAAATTAGTGTTCAAATTGTGGTATTTCTTCAGGAGCCTTTAAAATATTGTGACTTTTCTTTAAACTCTAGTTATGGAAGAAGAGTGATTTAAGTGAAATCCTAGTACTTTTTAAGTACAGACTGCACAGTTTTTAGAAGAAATTTTGCAAAAATTAATCCCAAAGATCTTACAAACCAAATGCAAATGGAAAAGACTCCATACATTCCTCCCCTAGTACTGCTGGAAACGTGGCTCAACAATTCTGCATTTTGAAAAATAGTGATGCTGCTTTGTACTGTGATCCTGTGCTTTCTTACCTGTTTTTTCTGCATTTGACAATTCAAATAGTGCTGGAAGAACAGTGTTGCAAACTCAACTTTTAAAATTAATTTTGAAGCAGAAACTAGGCAAAGTCCTTTACCCAGTTCTTTTATGTTGTGGTACAAAATTATGTGATTTGCATGAAGTGAAGATAACCTAATTAAGGAAAAAAAATCTCTGTCAGATTGAAACTTTTAAAATTAATGAAATAAAAGCACAAATAGATGATCTGAGATTTCATGGTTTTCTTACAGCTTGCTAGTGAAATTGAAATGGAGAATGATCTGGATGTTGTTCAATTGCTAGAAAAACAGTACCAAGAAAGATTAGAAGAAGAAATAGCAAAGGTATTATTTTTGTTTTGTTACTTTAAAATATGTTTAAAAAATGCTGTCGCTTTCATTTGCCATTTCTGACAATTCAGACAGTTGCAATAGCATATGCTAACTTTTGTTTGATTTATTTACAAGGAATTGTTTCATTCTGATTCTGAAAGGGGAAAGTCTTAAAAAAAAAATTCTGAAACATTTTGGGTTTTTTAGTTGTCTCTCCTATTCCTAACTCATAATTTGTGTTCATGTGGGGGCAGGGGGGCTGTGTTTTGCTTTAATACTTCAAAGAAAATAGACAACATGCAACCATACTTGACACTAGAATTTATTTAGAAAATCCGGAAGCTTAGAGAGTAGATATCTTGCTACTTTAGACTTAACGGCTGGTCAGTTCAAAAGATTTTACACTTAACAGTTTCACACTATTTTCTGATCGTATTTTATTGTGCATTTTCATATATTGTGTAAAATGCATAGTTTTTATTTGGATCTGGTGACTTTCTCTAAAACATGAGAAGTAAAATTAAGATTTTATAGGTAGCGTATATTAAATTGTTTGTGGATTTACTTACTTTTTGACTTCCAAAAAATTTTTCACTCCTTTGCAGAATGAAAAATTATCTCTGCTTTCATTATATCATGGCATAAATAAATATCAAATTAACATAAATTAAAAAGTGGAAAAAAAAWAAAGGAATTCTTCTTAAAAAGATTTGCAATCAGAATTAGGAAGAATGTTATAGCCAGCACTAGATGATGACATTAACTTAAGTAATCCACATTTCTGAAGTAGAAGTTTCATTTCTCTCATCTGCTGCCAAGAAAACCCTTCTTTATGGGAAAGCGAAGTACATGATTGGCTAGCATTTTGTTAAGGGCCATTTAAGTTCAAAAGACAAACTCACATTTTCTGGAAAGGAAGAGTTAGGTGTTTTCTTTTCAAGTGTAACACTTCTGTATGTATTTATACTATTTTTTTCACACTTTTTGTAGCTTATGCTATAAATGGCTGTATTCTAAATCTAGAAAAGAACTGCTCACATGATTGGAAAAGGGGTTTATTTGTATTAGGAGGAGATACTTAGCAATAGAAAAGTTGCCAGCCTGTTGTAACTGAAACTGCAGCTATTTAATGCCAGTAGAAGTTTCTTCCTGGTCAAGTAACATTCCTGTGCTGAGTATCAAGCACGTGGCACCGCTGTCTTTATACAGCCCAAAATTCCATGTCAGTGAAATGTTTACAAAGGATACTTGGTTAAATAGAGGAAGCTTAGCACAGCTGCACTTATGTCAATATGCCAGGAGTTTTTAAAGTCACCTTATAGAATCTTTTTTAAAAAGAACTAGATAATTCTGTGCTAAATAATATATTTTAATTGAAAATAGCATCATAGTTTAATAAACTACCTTAAATGCAGCATGTCTGTATTTTAAAATGTGACTGTTGATGAGATTGACAAGATGTCTGCTCTTTTACCTTTCTGCTTTCTTCTGTAAAAAAAAAAAAAAAGAAATAGAATCATAGTTCAGAACTTTTAGTACTTTTATTTATATTATTGAGGGTCAGCAATGAGATTTCTTCAGCAATAAGAGATGCTGTGAAGCATAAGCTAATACAGATTTTTTCTTATTTATTCAGGTAATTGTGTCAATGAGCGTAGCATTTGCCAAACAGACTGAATTGTCAAGAATTGCTAGGCAGAAGGAAGAAGAAGCACAAACACAGATTGTACATCAACAGGGAATGCATTTTGAAATTAAAAAACAATGTAGTGAAGAAGAGGTTGACAGCCTTCTTAGAAAAGCAACAGAGAAAGGCAGTAAGCATGAAGAATTGAAACCACTTTGCAATGAACTCACTGAAGAGTCTGGTGAGATCAACTCACTTGGAGAACAGCTTCATTCTAATAGCAAGCCTGGTTGCCTATTAGGACAGACCACACATGAATCAGTGATTTCTGAAGAACTTTTTTCCCATGTCAAAGGGCTTATGGCGGAAGAAACACTGGTAAGCATAACAAAAATTGGCAGTGTGTAACACCATATCTGAATAATCTTTCCAATGGATTTACAATTCATTTCAATGAGAAAACTGCAAAGACATTAAGATGAAAATTCCATTTAAATATTTCCCTTTCCCTTTCAAAGGGGTGACATCTTTAGACCTAAATTATCTACCCTTATTTCCTGTGTTCTACCTGACTATCATAGCATTATGCTATGCTGAGAGGAAAGGAATTTGACACTGGTTACATGAAAATAGATTATTCCATTTCATGGATAAAACTGTATTGCAGGCAATAAATTGTATAAAGACTTTTTTGTAAGCTAGGTTATATTCTAGTGTTTATACAAGGAGCAGGTTAAAATAGTGTTTAAAGAGTTTGAGTTCCTTGTGATAAAGGATATCATCATCGCTGCATTTTCTGTTGAGATCTCTGCCAGCTAAAAAGCATAAGAGTTAACACTGTTCACAGTTATTTTAAAAAACTTGTCTTTTAAATGGAGAATAATTCTAAGCCTGGACCTTCCAAGAAGCAGGCAACAAGATAATGCTTTTGTGATAGCTACTTTAATTTGTGAAAGTATTTTCTAAAATTTATTTAAATATTTACTAGAAACTGTCATTGAGCATAAAATGCTAAAATAGTTCCAATATTTCAGCGCTACAATGAGATGACAGCATCAGACACAGAAACAGCAAGTCAGCTGTTGCTATATGAGGAACGTTTGGAAGACATGCGACAGGAGCTAGTACGGCAGTATCAGGAACATCAGCAGGCAACAGAATTATTGAGACAAGGCCACATGCAGCAAATGGAACGTCAAAAAGAAAATCAAGAGCAACTCTTAGCAGAGCTTGAGAGTCTTAAAGTGCAATTAGCTGAGGTAATCTGGGGTTTGACTCAATGAGTTAACATGGGTTAACAAAGGGACATCACCAGGCAGATTTATATTTATTTGTACTTGTATCTGTCTATATATTGAGAGACACGCACATATTTACTATATGCACGCACACACACACATCTATTCGTGTGTGTATGTATACAAACACATATATGCATATATGTATAAAAGGCATATTTCTTTAATCGAAGTTCAGTCAGTGATGGATCAATTTAGACTTCTGTAAACCTGGAGAAAGCCTGCAGTGCTGCACAGCAGACAGAAGAGTGAGTGAGTGAGGGCAGATGCATTGTAAACCATGCCACCTTCCAGATAATCTGTGGGGTTTGGTGGGAAACACCACGGTTTCTTTGCTTTTTTTCAACTCAACTTGCTGTCACTCTGCATCTATTCAAAGCCTATAGTAGGTATGCTAATGAAACTAATTAATTTATCTTARTAAGTCTTCAAAAATAATGTCATTTCTAGACCTGTCTTCAAGGATCCCTTCTCTTGAAAGACAAAGTAAACAGAATCCGGAAGAATTTGTCTTGCTCTGATATAATTTCAACAATGTAACATTACAGAAATGCATATGGAAATAGTAATCACTGAATTCTAAAATTCTTTGATTTCACTGTGGAGTGGAGCTTTAGGTTTCTTCAGACTTTATCCAAACCTGTTTCTGTTCTGTTTAAGTTTGGGCTCAAGAAGCTGGGGAATCTAGAGAGGCAGTCACTTGTGTCCTAGGTGTCTTTTCCAGCAATGTCAGGTGTCTGTTTCTCCTAGCTGCTTTGTAGGTGTCTTTCTATCATTTATGCTGATAATCTTTCCTTTCAATATATACATCTTTTCTCCTTTTACCTCTTTGTCAATTTGCAACTGCATCTTTCATCAGGGGTTGCAAATTCCTGAAATTGATGAAAAACATGAAGTAGAACTTATGCTGCTGGCTTTTCTCCAGTTTTTAATGCCAAGGATGGTTTATCCATAAGAACCACATAGGAATGTATGCATTGCATTTAAGCTGTGAACACTTCTAGCTCTTCTAAAAGAGAGCTTTTTCTAAAAGAGTAGCCTTTTATAAAAAGAACTTACTTTCATCTTTTTTCTTGTGCAAAACATGTACTATAGCATGTAATATTTAGAAATTAACCTTCCAGTTTGCATTATGACCACTGTGTTTCAYAAAAAGCATACAAATTGTATGAAAATCTTAAAGAAGGTGTAAGATACCAAAAGTATTTATTAGCTGTATTCCATTCTAGAAAGCTTTCAGTGTCTTTGTAACCATTTAAAGAAGTGGACTGAAATTTCATTGTGCAAAATACGTAAAAAATTAGAAGTGACAGGACTCACTAATACTCAGAAGCTTAAAAAATTGTGTGTGCCTCTATAACACTTCTTTCTCAGCATGTCTCAATGGAGAATGACAGCCTGGTTGCAGAGAGAGAGAGAATACTTTTAGAAGAACTGGAATCATTAAAACAACATTCTGTACCCGGAAAAGAGAGGCTGTTTTGTGAGCTACAAAACAACAGCACACAAACAGAGGTAAAGATGGACTTTGACTTTCTTGGCAGCTGTGGCATGTAAAACCATTAAGATTCCTTTTCGCTGCTATGCTTTTTATGTAATATATTTTCCTAAAAGATGTTGGTTATTGCTTGAACAGAACAGGTTTAAGAATCAAGAGGTGGTACTGGTAGACATAGTTTTTTACTTCAGGTAAGCAGAAGCTTGTTTAACAGCTTGAAGGTGGGGATTATTACTATAGGTATTTGCTCAGGTAAACTCACATTTTCATATTGCTATAGCAACACCCAACAGAAAGTACAAGGACTGTTTAATCAGCATAACAACCTTCTTTCTAATAGGCCCTGCCTTGGACTTCCTGTTTTGTTTTTATTTGTTTTAGTTAATTTTTCCACGTAGGAAGAGTATTTCTTGATTTGTAATTTGGTGCAGAAGTTTTATTAACAAAACACAACTAATTTAGGTTTTAAATTTCATGTTCTACTGCATATAAGAAGAATATGTTGATTCTGGCATGACAGGATTTCTGTCCTTTTTGTCTTCTCTCCCTCTGCAAAAACTTACTCAGAATGCAAATGAAAACCAAAACGATGTGAGAGCACAGATCTTTGAGGATGAAGATGGAGGAAGAAAGCCTGATGAAACATCTCCAGCTCTTCTTTCTAAAGAAAGGTGCTTAGAACTGTTAATAAAACATCATTTTTTAAAAAATGTTGGGAATCATGTTCTTGTTGTTAAATTAATAATATTTATAAGCTTTATTCTGACTGATGATAATGGCATTTTGTATTCTAGATAACCATATTTCTTAGTTTACATACTTTAGATTAAACAATGTCTTATTATTTATAAAGCCTAACAATGTAATGGCATAGAGGATGAGACAAATCTTAACCTATTTTACTATATCTTTCATATTAGACACATATAGAATCATATAGATCATTTATAGACGTGTATTTGTATACCCATTTTATGTACATATATGAAATAAGTTTTTATATATATATATTTTATAAATTATATTAATATAATTGTTGTATTTGATAATACCTTTTGACTATTCTGTAACTTTTTTGATCTGTGTAGACGAACAATCTTTTTAATTGTCACTTTGAGAAAAGAGTAAGTTTATAATGAATACCAGGCAAACGTAGACCTCTGTTTTAAAAGAATAACTAGATAAAATACCAAGATAAAAGTACAAATACTGATAGATAGTTTGACTTTTTACATATTTTGTAAAAAGAACTGACTTCTAACACAAACGTGCTTTTAATATTTATGTATCTGATGTGGGTTTTAGTCTTAAAAAAGAAATCTTAATTTTACTGTTTCAACTGCAAATCTTTCCTGATTGCAAGGGTGTATAATGGATAAAAATCACTTTGAAAGCAGGGGAAAATCAAAGGCCTGATTAGTTTCTGCCCTGCAGGCATGTTTTTCAGAAGGCTAATGAGAAACTCATGAAGATTCTTTTAGAAGTTGTGAAGACAACTGTGGCCATGGAGGAGACAATTGGTCGCCATGTTCTCGGGTTACTGGATCGGTCTGGGAAAGTCCAGCCTTCCAAACCAGCTGGATGGGACACAGAGGCAGAGGAGTCAGTAAAACCCTGTATCCATGTGGGATATGAAAAAGGTACTGCTTGTACGGTTTTCTATTTCATAACAAGTAGCATTTGCATACTTTTATTATATATTTAAATAACCTTAGTTTTGAAATTTTAATTAAAAATAAACTTTTTTTAGAAAACTATTTGTCATTTGTATGCATATGACATCCCTGCTTAAGAGACAACATTTCAGGAGTTCTCTGGGTCATGCCCCAAACCAGTTATGACTCCTATCTAGAGTCCTGTTGTAAAGCCTGCAATAGAATGGGAAAGTGATTGAGAAATACAAAAATAAATATGTTCCTGTTGAAGGAGGCGAAGAGAAAGAGAATGAAACATAGCTCCATGGCATCTTGCACCAACTTTACACCTTCCTCTGTACATATGGGGAATGGGAACTGGTGTCAAAGGCCATATCTCTAGTAGTGCACTTAATGTATGTAGGGACCTTGCTGGTCACTCTGGCCAGCTGTCATGGGACAGCCTGTATATATGCTTGTGGACTTCCTTGGCCTCTTGAGGAGGGTGGTTGCATGCAAACAGCCTTTTGGAAACAGTTCTAGGAACTTTCTAACTGCCAAGCCTTGCCCATCAGCTGTTTGGAGGAGTGCTAGTTGGCACAAGCCTAAAGGAGCATTTTAATGTAGTTAATTGCTTACCAGTGTCTTAAGAACTCTCCCAGGCTCTGTTTAATTTCCTGTGATTGTACTAGGATAGTGTCCGTTCATTTCTCTTTTGGGCAAGAATAGGCGTTGTATTGTATTGCCATTTAGCTACCCATGGTACAGAAGCCAGCGTAAGGATGTGTACATTCATCCTGGGTCTTATGGGGAGGCAATGTGCAACAGATCAGTTCAGCCTGAAACACATTATACACCTGGTTTTGGCTGGAATTTTAACTACTGTGAATGAGAAAAGAACTGGAAGTCAAATACTACATTTCATTATTAAGAAAGAATCTACTACAGAGTAATAATACAAATCGTAAATGATGATGAACTTTACCTCTTTGATGCAAAATGTAGATTATTAAATATTATTGATTCCCTCTAGCTTTAAATATAGGTCACATTAAGCCTTGGGGCAAGTTAAGAAAGGATGTATGACTTGTACCACAGTGACATCTCCCTCAGTTGATTACTCAAAAGGTTATCTGTGGTGAAATGTGTACAGCTGCAGTCTAAGGATTCTTGAATTTTTCAAGTTAAAAGCACTTTTATGCCTGTATAGTACTGCTGTTTCATTAAAAAACCTCATAACTTTTGTTTTCTGCACATTTCACTGTATTTAACTGTGAGGAAAATAATTTTTTGAAAACTCAGACTTCTGAGGCTTTGCCTTTTTCCCCAAATTTTAGATTGGATAACTAAGCTTCTAGCCTTAATTTTTGATACTTGCCCAGGAGACCTTAAAGATTGACAACATCTGCTACTATAATTGAAGGAATCACTTCTTTCAAAATGGAGTATTCTTGCACTTTACTTTGGGGTGGGAAATGAATCGAGTTTGCTTATGTTAAAGCAGTTCAGAGTAAGTATCTTCAACCACTGGCGACTATTTTCCACGCAGTCTCCTAGCCAAATGGTAAAAGGAGCAATGGCCAGGCTCAAAGTTTACCACCACCTCCTTTTGTATTTTGAGGTAGTCTTAAATTTTATGTAAACTGCATCTTAAATAAGTTTCCTATATTAAAACCAGCAATTTTAAAATATTCTTTGTATTCTTTGTGTTCTTATTGTATAGTCTGAGGTGTGTAAAAAGGATTGGGGTTTTCACAACATACATTGCCCAAAGAAATAAAAACGTGTTCTGGTTATGAAGGCAGTGATCACAGGCCGTCACAGTTATGTGTACTGTGGTGTTACCTAGTGCATTCACTGAACCTAGTTCATAGTTATATCGTGCCTATCCACAGAACACGTACTGTTGCCTTCTCCCTCATTCTCATTTACTGAGAATATTACTGCCCTTTCTCAGACAATAAATACATAACTGTATGTACAAAGCGCTAATACTTGATTGTTGCCCTTCACTACTCTCATACGTGCTTGCCCTGCACAGGCATGTACGATGCACAATACATGCATTTGCGTTTTGCCTGCTCGTGCACAGCAATGTGTATACTTGTATTTGTCACTAATTGTTGTCATTAACAATTCTTAATTGGATTAATTGCATTACATATATGTAGAAAAACACAGTTAAAGAGTAGCTTTATTTGGTATTTTAGGGTGGGTATAATACAGACTTATGCCTAGCTTTCATAATACTACTGTCTAAATGCACAACAGGGCCTGTAATTGGAATGTATTGTTTATTTCTTGTGGAGTCTTCTGGTGAAAGAGTACTCTCTTAAATAGAAGAGAACTGTATTCCATTGCGCTAGCGGTGAAGATGGACTGTTTTAACTCTTGTGTTTGCTATTAGTGTATTTTGAAGAGGCATGTAAGGATTCACTCTTCTGTAACAAAGCAATTTGTCTGTTATTGTAATGCCCCCCTTGGTATAGAGCTGTTCACGTACCAGTTGTTTATTCCAGTGTTCTTTTTTGCATGTTTCCTTACATTCAGAAATAATTATGAAAGGAGGAGAAACCAAAGAAAAACAGTGGCTATAATGGGTGAATGTATAGTTTGTAATGTATCTCTGAGGCTGTATTCACAGTTCTCTTTTTTTCCTTTCAAAATGCTACAACAGCATCCTTGCTGTGTACATAGTTCTGCCACTGGGGTCAGACAGACATAGTAGCAGTCGTACTGTTCCATCAACTGAAGTATTTGATCCTTCTTCAAATGGAGTTAGATGACAAATTCTATTAGTGTTTTCAGCCACAGGACTGTTGTAATTCATTTCCTGTACTTCCACTGAATGGCCTGAGAGGACATAAGCTTTTAAAATTTTTTCCCCATTGTTTTCTGGAAATAAGAAATAGGTAGATGCTACTTTTATATTTTAACCTGTGCATGTTATTGTATTTTCTAATATCTAGCCAAACAGATCTTCCTTTTTAATTACTTAGGAAATTTGTAGGAAAAATTTGTACCAATAAAAATCTAATAATAAATAGAAAAAATAATGTGTTTAATAAAGTGAATTCTCTCTGACCTGCTGAACGTAATCCATATTTCTTGACAAGCAAAACTCACTTACTGTTTTTGCTGAGTTTCAGCATTTTAAAAAGCTGAATCATTAAGGTCACATACTTATAACCATAACCTGATTTATAGAGCGTATAGAGGTTTATCTGGGACCTTGCCTAGGTTATTGGTTAACACAGGATTTTATTTCTAGCAGAGCGAGTAAAGTTCAAATTTCAGTCATAAAACATATCATTGGAAGTGAACAGCATTTGTGCAAAGTAATCCGGTGAGTTGATTACATCTGGAGATTTGGGCCAGGGATCATCGTGACAGAGCCAGCAGGCTTTGCTGTTGTCCTCCCTCAGATATTGTACCTTGAGTAGAGGGACTGCAGTAATGCAGGTTGCTCTGGAGAAGCCTGTGCAGTTATGGCATTCCTTGAACATTAAACCCTCTTACCTACTTTGTGAGCTCCTTGTTTCCAAACAGTGTACCAGGAACAAAGTTGTAAATAGCTTTATACACTGAACCGCCATAAAACTGATTTTTTTGTTTTCAACTTGTAACCCCTAACCTTAATTTCTCAGTGGAATCCCAGGAGTAAACTGAGATCATAGCTTTACATGATGCAAAATATGTATTGCTTCATAAATGTCAGTTGGCAGCTCATAAACAACTTCTGTATCTGAGACTTCTGAGTAAGCACTGTATAATTAAGCACTTTTCTTAAGATTTAGTGGGCCATGACATCTGACGTGCTGAACTGCAAGCTTCCTGGCAAGGAAACAATATGAAACTTTGTTGGGGGTTTTTTTTTGTTACAAGGAGAGAGTTTACACAAGGAGAAGGCGTTTTTACTTGGGCCAGTTATATTCTATTTATTATTTTGTGTCGGCTGAAAAAAAAATTGGGGGACAGAGAATTTGATTTTAGTTCTGTTGAGGTGGGAGATTGAACAGCATTATAAGGATTAGTAAAATGGGGGTTAGGCATTCAACTGCCAGGGGCAGTTAATAAGGCTTGACAACATTTCTATTTCTTGCTTCCACCACTGAAAATCTTCTGGAAAGATGCTGTACTAAGATGCTGTATACTAAGACCATTTTCAGGGGAAAAAGATTTGGAGATTTTCGCTTTGCAGTTAGGAAGACATTTAACGTGAACTCCTGTTCATAAGTGCCACTTTGTAGAGATTATAATATGGGCGTCTACCTTTATAATTTGCCATTGATTTTTCTATTTGAGTTGCCAACCCTAAAGTATAAACAGAATTATTACAGGTTTTGTGTGCATTTGATACTTTTTGTTTTTCCTTTCTTATCTTTGACAGTAGTAAAGGTTCCACGTGCCAAATTATACTTCAGGTGACAGCTCTCTTTTTCTTTCCTCATTCTTTTATAGTTATATTTCAGGTAAATTATGATGTTTTGTTCTGAGATTTTTCATATTACAAAATTATATTTTAACATTGGTTTATTTTGTATTTATCCAGAAGAAATGGAAGCAAATTACAAAAGAAGTGACATAAGCAAAACAGGAGTTTAAAATCTTGTCATTAGTTCTTGGAGGCCAAATCGTACTGTTCTGGTCACTGGCAAGAAGAAGTAATAATATTAGTGATACTATTAATGTAAGAGACATATTCCGGACCTGGCTTTTAAAAGATTACATTCTGAGCAGGCAGTCTTTAAGTTTTTCTCTAAAAGTTTCCAGACAGCCAGAAGTTCAGATGATTTTGCAACAGACTGCACATTTCTGCAGTTATTTTGTATAATGTTTATTTTTGTATTTGACATACACTTATCATTGCACATTCAGCTGTACCTCTCAAGCAAATAATTTACTAAAATATAAGGGTTATAGGACATGAATTATGGGTTAAGCCTGAGAAGGAAAACAGGAACATTAACATAGATAATTTGTACTCCATCAAGAAAGAATTAGATTGTGCAATAACTAATATGTCATTGTTTTATCTTGTTTATAGCTATGCCACTGTACTGTGGGCTTTTATTTTGTGAGATCCCTGAAGCTAAGCAGGGTCTTACCTGGTCAGTACTTAAGATGGGTGGCCTCCAAAGAGCATCAGGTGCTGCAGTAAGTGTGTCGGTGGCTCAGTAGGGAATATGTTTTCCTTCAACTCAGTCTTTAACCAATACTTTGGCACAGCATTTGGAAATACTTATGCTGCTGGATGTCCATCTTAAATGAAGGTCCTTTCTACTCTGAGGATATTAAAGCTTCTGCATCACTATTGATATTTTAAGACRCCCAGAGCCAACCCAAATCTGGGTGGTGAGAAATCAGAATGCTATTGAATAAAAAATGTGAAATTGTTCATTTTGCAGCCTTCCTTACACTGCAGGGGGGTGGAATATTAGGATGTTATGGGAAAGCCTTTATGCTATACAAACCCATTGCAAATATTTAGTGTGCTGGCAGAAAATGACTGCCAGCCACTGCTAGGATGACTCCGCTACAGTGGTTTGTGACTGACGTTCCAAAGTGCAGTACTCAAAAGTGCTTTGAAATCCTGTGTAGATGAAAGGTGCCATGTGAATGTATATTCTGTTCATCTGGTTATTTGTTCCATTCATCATATAGTGTGCTTCTGTTTTTTCCCTTTGGACTGTGAAAAGAGTTTGTAACATTATATCCCACATATCTAAAAGGAGATATGAAACAGTAATGATATAACGAGAAGAAAGAAAATTACTAAATACATCTGCATTTAAAAAATCTTAGCAATTGTAAGATAAAAGTAAACAAAACCTTTCTAAATTAAAATCGCTGTAGATTAGTTTGTTGTTATATGGGTCATATATACAGCTGCATCCATAATTAAATAAATGCGTAGATATTATTATCAGAATGTTTGCAAGTATAAAAGTATAGTAAGTAAACCAGGTGGTTAATCATGTTGCAACTTGTTAAAAAAAACTAAAAACAAACCTGAAAACTAGCACCTGGCTTTCTTGCTAGGTTCAAACATCATCAACAAGAGGACTCGTATTTCCAACGTTATTTGCATGCCTGGTTAAGAGGCAAGAGCAAGTATAAGGAAACTGTATTCAACAAGAGTACTAACTGCATTTTTAAAGGCAATTTGTAAAATCGACCTATTATGATTTCATTTCAATTTCTGTAACTAAACAAACTGTTCCAGTTCAGCAGTCACAATTCATGGAGTAACCAGGAACTTAAATTCAAAGATAACCCAGTATTGCAACTTTATTGCTAAACAGGCATTGACTATTCCTAACTCATTTAGTCATACTGCTGTTTCCCAAAAATAAGGTATTTTTTGAGAAAACCTTAGGCAAAACCAACATCTAATTGTTTAAAAAAAAAACACCAGAACATTTAATTTATTTTATTTTAAATATATTTCAGAAATATACTTCATTAAAATAAACTGTCATTTTAGAAATCTTTCCACGATAGCATTGATTTCTGACATTTCAAATCTAACAGCCTAATGACATGACAGTTCTTCATTTTTAAAACACAAAAGCAACAATAGTTATCTACCGTCGTGATGTACTACTGTATTGTTATTTAATACAGTGTGATTTTAAAACATCTCAGGAGTTTGCTTTCACTTGTCTTGCTTAAATACAGCCCTGAATTCTAAATATGGCAAATTTACTGTTTTCTAGATGAATTACTATGAGTTTAATACCATAGGCAAACTTTGTGTCTCCTGCTTTTCAGACAGAATGGATAATGCCCTTAAACTGAATCAGACCTCAGGAAGATTGAGAAGTAGGTGCCAGGTGGCCCATCAGTAGGGACAGTTACAGTCCCCCTGCACTGTACTTGATTTGTTCAGCTACCCGTTTTAATCAATTTTCAGTTCACTAATAATAATGCTGAATTTTGATGTTTTGTATTCTAGTCTGTCTGTCCTGAGAAGTTGTCTGAATTACGTGCGTGTCTTTCCCTTTACTCGAGTCTCTGCTTTTGAATCACTAACTTGAACAGTTTTGTGTTAGTGCGCACTAACATAGCTGGGCATTGGTGAAACAGGGACTGACAGTCTGGTGGTTTTTTTACCTGGCTGTATTTTAGAGACAATCTTGCAAGTCATTATTGCAAGTTATTCAAAGTAGTAAGGGTTACTGATAGTAACAAAGGTTTGAAGGTGAGCCTCAGAGCCCAAAAGCATACTGAAAGGACGTCTAAAATCTTCGCTGTTAGTATCTCCTTTTCTCTTTCCCTTCTGCTTGTTTTTAGTTAACACATTGTGTATCTCGTTTGTGTGAGTTTTAGTATTTATATTATATTTAATATTTTTAGTATTTTCCCCTTCTGTCTTTGTGACCAATACAAACATTTTAATGGTTTTACGACTTGTCTTTCTAATCGTAAATCAGATGTAGAGTTTTTCATGTTTTGAAGTGCTAAGAGTCTGTGTGAAAAGGTAACTATTGTTTTTCCAGAGTCCTGTTCCTCATATCATGGTAGTAGTATGGGAGATGATGATATTAACATGTGGTCAGGAGCAACGGATGCAGGACTACTGAGACAACATCTTGCAGAAAGCGGAGTGGAAATAGATCCTGAAAATGAAGAACTCGTTCTGAATATTAGTTCTCGACTACAAGCAGCTGTTGAAAAGCTCCTGGAAGCTATCAATGAAACTTCAAATCAGGTAGGGTGATCTAATAGTGAAGCATTTTGAATTTTGTGTCTCAATTTTTTTTTTTTCTTTATTTTTCTCATGAATGTGTTTTTATAAACCTAAAACCTGCAGGCTGATTTTGAAAGCTGAAACAATACTTTAGGTGCCTACRCCCAAAAAAGTCTGCTCCAGCATGACTTTACTGATGAATTTCGATTCATGTTAGAAATCTGCTTTGGACTGCAGAGGAAGCCTGAATTTGGGCATGTTTATCAATCTAGGGCACTCTTACATTGCTTATACGGATCATCTGCATTCTACTGCAATCCAGAGATGAGACAGGAGGTGTCAGGGCACATTGAGCTGGCCCTTGTGAAGAGGGAGGATTAAGGGGAACTGTGCCCAGTTCTGTCAATTGACTGGCCAAAAAGGTGGAGCTCTTCAACTATGATTTAAACATGGCCAGTTAAGCACATATCCACCTTGCTATCAGAAAAGGAGTCTGCACTCCAGCCCTCCAGTATTTATGTGAGGTATGTGATTCAAGAATAGCCTCCAAAAAAGAGGCAGTGTATGGGTACTCCTTTCTGTTTGCTATTGGGGTACTTTGCATGGYGGGATGTTTGTTGCTCTCTGGAGTACTTCCCTGTTAATTGAAATGGGAGCTATATACCTAGCTCAGTCAGTTCAAATCACGCTGCTTATATCATGTGCTTTACTTTTAGATTATGTACATCTCAATTTGAAGGTATCAACGTAAATACTCTGTATCTCACTGTAACTTTTTAAGCTCTCTTGAAGAACTCGGTCTTTAGAGTCAGCTCTCTAATCTGTTTGAGACTAGAATTCAAAGGATACAGTGTGGTTTATGCTACAGACCCATCTATTAGTTAACCTGGTAATGATATTACTTAAAAAGTCATTGCTTTCTTGGCTCTAGGTGTAAAATGTGTAAATCATAACTACTGGAAATGAAGGAGATAAAAAATCTGTGATGATGAAAGTAATATACTTTAAAAGTTTTAAGCATTTAACTATTTGTTGCTTTTGAAAAATACTTCAAAAATGAAGTTGATGCTCATTTCTTCTTTTTAGAAAAAGAAAAAGATGAGAGACTAATTTGTGACTTACTAAAGTTAAAAGTAATTTAAATACAAATTCAGCGAACCCCCCTCTGGCTTACTAAAGCAAGTAGTCTGGTGGACCTTGTAAATCAGTTTCTGCATTGCATTTATTTGCAAACTCATTCTGCAAAAGCTCTCTTCTGTTTAAGCATGAGTTTAATTAAAAAGAGATGTTTGGCTTTTTGAGGTCTTTTTTCAGCTTAAGGCCTAGCATTACATAATAACGAAAAAGGATACACAAATACTCCAATATATGGAGTTCTTAAAAAAATATATAGTTAGGCATTTGTAGGAGATCTTGCATTTAAAGAGCAGATGATACAAAGAAAAACAACTTCAAAGTTTTACACTAATTAAGAATTCATGCTGCGATGATAAAAGTATTGTCAATTATTTATTCCACTTGGTGCTTCTTTTTTCTGAACATTTTGCTGCCGATCTTTAAATGCAGTAGTTTTATACATAGCCCTAAATTATTTTACTTTTGTGACTGATATTTTTGCAGTAAGTCTTTACTTTTCATGATACCAATGAAGGTACTCAGTGTACTCTAAGCAGCTTATTTTTATTTGTTGTCAATTGATCAAGAAAGTTTATTTTCCCTTCATAGCTTTGTAGCTGAGACATTGCCAATACCAGCAACAGAGTTATGTTTTGACTCAAACACATACACACACATTTTTTTCATTAATATGGATTATACAAATACGGATTTATCCCTGATGATCATATCCCTTTTTTTTTTTTTTTTTAGTTAATAAAATGTTAATCTGTTTACACATTTTCCCACTGTATTAAGTATAAATACTGACATCTTTTCTGGCTGTTCTGTAGAGGTACTTTGCAAGCGTTCAGGCTTGTCTGCTTTGCAATGTCTGTTATGTGCTGACTGGATTACATACAGTTTCTGTACATACCAAGGGTTTGTAGGTGACTTGACAATTATTTTTAAATATTCAGAAACTGAATACTTTATTTTTTCTACTCTGCATTACAGGCAGAAAAGATTTTAACCTTTCCTCTTAATCAGTTGTGTTGTGCATACAGACATGTACCCATCTCTTAAAACAAACTTAAAAGAGTGAGAGAAACCTGGCAAAATCTTCAAAGTAACTATTTGAGACCTGTCTGAACACACTTTCAGACCTGAAGTGCAGTTTGAATCTTTTCAGGCAAGGCATATAGTGGGTGTATTAATTCAAATTCCACCTGCTGGTGTTATGTATAGGTAAATAAATCAGGCCACTCCCCTGAACTCTTTCGGTTGGGAGATACTAACAGGAAGCCTTTAAACTAGCAGAGTCTGAGAAAGTTCTTCCTGTTGAATTAACTCCAAGAACAAGAATGAAGGCAAATAATGACATATCTGTATTTCTTTTTCATTTGCTGTAGTGGAGACGGAAAATCATTTTTAGTTTCTGTTCTGCTAGCTTGCTTGTCTGCTGCCGCGTACCTGTGCAGGTAAAACAAAGTTATGCTTCCTTGCCTTGGAAATTACCTGCCAGCTGCTATTGGAAGATTTCTGTTGCTTTTTCATGTGAAACTTCTCTAAGAAGGATTTTTAGGTGTGACCATACAAAGTTTTCTTGCACCTCTCTCTATTTTGGATTAATCCACTCCTGAATTACTCTGCTTGAGAATGTGATCTGAGGCTTCCTGCTGATTCTGAGTAGGTTTGTCACCGACAGTGCTGATATGTGTCTTCAGACTGTTAAATGTACATGTTCTGTTACAAATTCCTGTTAGAAATTTCTAAAACCAGCCTAGCTAGTACAGAATACCCATGTGACGGTTGAGAAGACAGCAACAGCGATATTTTTTGGAATGGATTCTTACCGCACCTACTGGGCATCTAATCTGTGTACTCGTTTGTGGACTGAAGGCCAAGAAGAAGATACATACGAGGTTGAATCTCGTGTGCCTTTACCATATCCTTTTCCTTCCACTGAACACTTGGATGAGAATAATTCTGTAGTTGTAAATACTTCAATTTTTCACTTCAGCCACAAAAAAAACGGGCACATTTTAAAAGTTGTCTCTAAAATCTCCTTGCCTACACCTCCCTATTCAGTAAGTATAAAAGTTTTTAAAAGAAATTGTATTTTAAACCAGCTTAAATAGAAGAGAATGCAGTGAAAAATGATATAAACTTGTCTCTGTTGTTAAAGTTATTATGTACTGCTGACAGGCTTTTCTCCTAGACAGTTTTTAAGGGTCACTGAAAAAGCTTTAATTATACAATTCTCTCTGTTCATTTCTAACAAAAGAAATTTAGCAGACACAGAAATATATTGAATTACAGAGATTTGAGATCTCTTTTTAAAGCACTTCAGTGTTGCTTATTACATTACATTTTTATCACTGTGAATAATTTACGGGGTGGGGGGGGCTGCAGTCAGTTAAAATTGTTCCTTTATAGCTTTCATGCACTGACTAGTAACATTAACTAGCACAAGCTTGCTAATGACTTCCAGTGATCCCATGAAGAAATTTTTGTTCTTGAAAAATCATGTTCATGTTTGTGCTTCTTTCTGGTTTTGCCGTGTGATATTTTTAATAATACCTTGAGCTGTTATTACTGAAAAGAGCTGGAGAATAATTTTTATTCTGAGTTTTAGTTGGAGTATTTGATGCATTTGAGTAAGCCATTTTTGTGGTTGTCTATGTACAGTAAACCTATCATATGTTTCCCTTTTATCTGAGATGGTCTTTAATTAAGCACTTTAGAATGTAAGAATAAAGTAAGAATACTCTGTGATTTTTGAAATATCTCAAACCAGTGCAGATATTCAGCTGCAGTATTTATACCTTTCTTTAACTCCTGTCAGAATAAATTGTTCATGTTAATAATGTCCATCTAAAAAGGAATGCTGTAGAAAAGAAATCAAGTATTTAAATTCAGTGTATTATAAAAGAGAATGTATTGATTATTCAGACATTCAAAATACAAGTGTAATTTTATTTATAAGTGGATAATTTTGTGTGCAACGTTCTATGAAAAGTTCCTAACCCTTTTTTCTGAGATTTTAAAGCAAGCTAATCATACTCATGAACTTAGCTGGAGATGGTGAGAAAGCTTTTATTTTTGAAGAAATTGAGAGAAAGAATATGTTTATAGAAACTGTAGCAAAGCCACAGATGTTCTATCTTACAAATATCTGCCAATATCCATAATATTAAACAAGAAAACTAAAAAAAAGGGAGAGGAGCAGGAAATACGTGTTATTTCCTTTTCTGATGTTGTTCTTATTCAAAATAAGTTGTCTTATTTTGAATACAAGCCACACAAAGAACTCATGCCTGGTTCAGCTCTGACAATTTGTATTTGTGTCCCTTGAAGAGAATGGATGTAGGCTGTAAATGTTAACAGTTGAGAAGTAGAGATCTTCTTGGTAATCGACTCCAGTTGCTGTTATCTTAGATGAACATTTTGTGTAATCAAAACTTCTAACATTACTGTTCCTTCTTTACTATTTTGCTTTTGTAATGCTAATTTTAATTCTTTTTGAAATTATCACTTTGGGTATGTCTAAACTGGGCAGTAAGTATACAATTTTATGCATTTCAGTCCTGGTTTTCCAGTAGTTTAGGTTAGTGACATAGTGAGATGGCGCTACATCTGTGGTAGTGCACATTAAATATTAACCCATCAGACAAGCAGAGAAGAATTAAAAAATCCTTAATAATTCTGTTAGGTGGACACGGTTAGAAGAAGCATTGCTTTACTGCCTTGTTTGTTGAAAAGTGTGGTATATTCAAAATTCACATTTTCCTGGTGTTCTCATGTGTCTTCATCTTAAGGAGAAAAAGAAATGAAGCACCACTTGTGTCAATTTATATCAAAACTTCTGCCAGTTTTATGCAATGTTTTTTAGCCATCTTAAGTATATGGTGGGTGATAGCTTACTCGTATTTTGTACAAAACTCATATGTATATAAAGGTGAATCTAGTGTRAACTCATAAACCAGGAATTACCGGAACAAAGACGTGGATTTAGCCAGGTGGCTCAWTGAGTTCACTATACTAACAAAGCCTATTTGCTTCAACTTTTGTACTGAGTCAATCTTCCTATTGTAGTCTGCGAATGTGTGTTCAGTAAAGATCTTATCAAATGTCCAGTGAAGTTCTGTGAGACTTCTCATCACACGGTAAAGCAACTGTTAATTCAATAGGAATGATAGAATAGTTATTTATCAGATAACCTTAGGTTTATCTAAATTCTGTAATTTTTTCCTGTGGTAGCTTGAACATGCTAAAATTACTCAGACAGAACTCATGCGAGAGTCCTTCAAAAAGCAACAAGAGGCCACAGAATTTATCAAGTATCAGGAAGAACTACAAGAGCGTCTTAATGAAGAAAGCAAAGCCAGAGAGCAGTTGGCTTTGGAGCTTAGTAAAGCTGAAGGTGAGTAGCTTTTTTGATGAGTTGTTGAACTTTGCACTCACTTACCTATTAATTGGGTAAAGAAATTGCACATTAGATCAATTTCTTTGCAAATTTTAGAATGTTATCAGCCTTCTGGACAGTTATGGACGAGATGACCTCTGGAGGTCCCTTCCAACATCAACCACTCTGTGATTCTGTTTCCCAACTTTGTCTCACTTATTATTTTTAATAAGTCAGACAATAATAGGTTGGATATGTGTTATTATCCTCAAAATGAATTTATTTCATCACAACATGTCTGTCTGTGCAGACAAGCTTAAATATTAACAACTTAGAATCATAGAATCATAAATAGTTGAGGCTGGAAGGCACCTCTGGAGATAYCTATTCCAACCCCCTGCTCAAAGCAGGGTCAGGTAGAGCATGTTGCCCAGGACTGTATCCAGTCAAGTTTTGAATTTCCACAACCTCTCTGGGCAGCCTGTTCCAGTGTTTGACCACTGTCAAAGAGGGGAAAGAAAAAAAAAAAAAATTTTTTTTTCATATGTTAAAATGCAGTTTCCCATATTTCAGTTTGTGCCTGCTGCCTCTTGACCTTGACTTAGTTCTACAGAAACATGGATAAAAACGTAGAACCTTCCCTCTGAATTTGATGATATGGTGGTGATATGTTTCAATTTGCACTCTGTTTGAAAGTGATCTTTTAAGTGTATTTGCAACTGCATTAAGGAAGCAATTAAAAATTGTAGGGTGTTAAAACAGGGGAAATCTAATAATCTTTTCTGACATCAGGAAAATATGTTCAAATCTGACAGACACTTTATTTGTTCTTTAGAAGTAGCTTTACTGTTTCGATCGCTGAATGTTTTGTTTCCACCCAGCATTTCTACCATTATCTGTTTGTAATTAGCATCTGGAAAAGATGCAAAAAACACCTACCCCAAAGGTAGGATCTCTGTAGTAGTAAGCAGAAAGATATTTTAGTGAGTTCTGAAGCTCAGCAGACTTCTCTGTTTCAAAGTGGGAGCATAGAGTAAAGTTTCAAAGCCAAACGTTATTCCTGGAGAATGCTACCCTGCCAGCCTTCCGGTTCTTTTAACATAGACAGATAATCCAACATGAGTTCACACACTATTAATAGCTGGGACACACATAACCTGAAAAGGAGTGCAGGTTTCTAAGCCATGTGTCTAAAATGTGGTGCGAGGGACAGTTGGTAGCCTGTCAGTTCACACCGCATAAACGTGTGTCATCAGCACCAGTACTGGCTGCAGCATTTCAATAGCTTTAGCAAGACGAGATAGAAGGAAAATTTATTTCAGAGGGAATAGATTCAAATCTGAACGAGGCATTATTACTTTTTTTTAATATTAAGTTAAGAGTGAAAAAAATCTTGTATGGAACACATCTTAACATGGAAAAGAGATGAAATCTTCCACCAAAATACAGATGACCTAAGAATTTATATTCTTGCACAGATGGAGTTACAAAACTGTTTAGTACTGATGGATTTCAGACTGTAGACAGCTTTTGTGTCTGTTACTGCTTTCCTTGGAGGATAATATTTTTGTCTTGATAGAATTTTTGTTCACAAGTCTTCAATAATAAAGTAAAATAGACTAATATATTAGGACAAAGCAGAGAGGTTAGTGTTAAGTTTTATTTAAAGGTAGGAATCTGTCATAATGTCAGAGCTGTCTGCATAGGTTTAATCCTACAAGTAGCATTTAAAAAAAAATACTAGRGACTAATGTTATTTATTAAAAAAAAGTTTTTATTATGAACTTATCTCTGTTGCTTTGCCTTCTGGGTCTGTATTTTTTGGCTTAGTCAGGTTCTCCGCTAAGAACTACGAGCTTGCCTTTTCATTTACAATAAATACATTTCCATTTGTGCAGGACTCTATTGCAAAGAGTGCATGCATAATTGTATTTGAAGATGACATCCCACAGAACTAGACCTGCTTATTATCCATTTTTTATTTTCATATTTTTATTATTATTTTTATCCTATTACCACCAGACAAGCAAAAAATCTAAAATTAACTAGGCTCTTCTCYTGAGCAATGCACTTCTGTTATAAAATTTGCTTGTGCAAACAAACTAATAGCAGCAAAGAAACTGCAGACTCTTACTAGATGCCAGTTTGTAGGCAATGGGATTGCCCATATGTAAATGAAGGCAAAATTTACCTGTAAAATTTTATTAATGCTTGAAATATTCCATCAGAGCCTGGTTTGGAGATATAACAGCTGAGTCAAGTATGTATTTTTTGCTAGCAAAGAAAGTATATTAAACACAAAAATCTAGTGAGAGCTATGAAGCTATGTTTTGCACTCTCCGGATTTTATCTGATAATGTTTTATTTGGGGAAAAAAAGTTGGAAGCATATAAAGTGGAAACAATCTTCAAAAATTTTTAACTGGAATTTAATTTTGATCAGAACAATAGCAATGTCAGTTTATAAGACTTGACAGACTGGCTGTGTTGATTTGGTTCATGAACAGTTCTGGAATATAAGAGAGAGAATTTGATGTTAGTTTTAGCCCTTGATAGATATATTGCACAGTTGAGGTTTTAAGGTAGGTGCAGATTTATGTCACATGTAGAGATTTAATTCAGTTCAGTCTTTTGCAGGAATTCAGCTAATTTGTCCCTCTTATTGCTTTAATGCTTTATAACTCCTGAATTAATTAAATCTTTTTTCATCCTTTTTCTCTGTGAACTTCTGAAATTAATGCACTTCTAAATGACAGGCACCTTTTTTTTGGTGTTGATATAACAAAACAAAAATGCCATAGAACTCTTTTTATTTAATTTCTTCTGCTCATTGAACTGAGTTGTGAGCATACTCTGACAAAGCCAAACTACATTCTCTTATCAAATTCCTTAGATGGGTATGCAGAACAATGTCTTAGCTCATTATACGTCTGATGGTACTCTCTTTTCCCTCGAGATAAAATGTGTCATTTTTGATAATTTCTCTCTTATCACAAAAACTGCTGCGGCTGAGACATTTTCAAACCTCTGGTGTTTTAGTGGTGTCAGATATGACTTACCTAATGTGATAGAAAAGCTAATGCCAATTTGTCACTGAACTCTGACAACTTTCATTACATCTCTTAAAAAAAAAAAAAAAAAAGGCAGGAGCAAATACCACAACACGTGATCTTAGCAGACGACTTCTTCATTGTTCATACCTTTTTGGTGGGGGTGTGCACTCCATTTAATCTGGGAATGCCCTCTCAACTTCAAAACTGTTAAGTACTCGTGAACAACATCCAATATGGTGGGAATAACTACGAGAATTTGTATTGTTTCAAATTTTTGAAATGCTGTTAATGATGTTTCTAGTTCAGTATTTTTTGTTTCAACAGCCATTCCCTCTATGTGGCTCTGTTCTCTGTGAGTCCAAGTCTGGAAAAAAAGATTGGTCAGCAGTGCATGATTGATATGCATGAGGACCAGACCTGTGTTTCTCAGACTGTATATGCAAAGACCACTGTTACTTAATTTCCTTCTTGTTAGCTTTCCCCTGCTATGGAACTAAGTGCTCACAGAGGTTGTACTTTGTCTGCATTGATAACAAATGGAAACATCTTTAGTTTTCCTATATTCTCAAGCCAGGGTAAAATCCATTTTAAAACTGGTTCAASACAATAGATTTATAGTGATGAAGTACTTTCATATTGAAAATAGTTTGATATTGAAAAAATACTACTTAGATTCTGTGGGTTTAGTAAGAAGGAACCTGTGAGATAGGTCTGTGTGTCCAACTGAGAAARTTTAGACATCATATGACTGATGTCCTGTCTGTCTTTTGGAACCATCGGTATCGGACATGACAGAACACACCCTACCATGGAAATCTGGGATATCTATTTAGTACCTTCTGTCACTCAGTAAAAATGTCTTTTGTGGTTAGATGCTTCTGAAAGGACTGATGTGAATCTTCTGAAGCCAATACCATTACAGGATCTCAGTTTAGTTTGTATAGCCCTCAAGGAAATTAACTGTTTTTTCCTAAGTCTTTCGCTTTGTGCTCACTTCTGCATCATTCCAAGACGGTGCCATTTCTTACAGCTGTAATATCATTTCCTAAAGGTAAAATAGAGCTCCCCCTCAGATTCCTAGATAAACTACTTCACTATGAAGCAATTTTTAAAAGCATACAAGACATATTCTCAAGGTAGTGTCCCAAATTCTCTGTTAAAAAGATAGTTAATTGTTCTGTGGTACTTTAAAATTTGCGCATTACTAGTAAAGAAATTAAATTGTTTCTTAGATGTCAGCTGTTACAGGGTTTTTGAGAGTGATTCAGGTGCTAAGCATGGACACCTAYGGCCAGTTTTGGTGCCTTATGATGTTGGAGGCATCTATATTATACCTGACCTACAGGAGACCCATGATCTTACAGAAACTGTGGTTTGAGGTCAGACAAATGTCTTGAGACACCTAAAATGGCACCTGGCACCTGAATTTATGTGAAATTTCTTATTTCTCCTGTGTTTATTACACACTTATTTTTCCTTGGCTTTGGAGTTCCTGTTTGCCCCAGAGGTCTTGCGCTGAGAAAAAATTAAGAGCTATATTTGGTCTTGTGCTATTCTTCCTGTAATTTGTTCATCATGGAACAATAGCAAGGAGTAGAAGTTGTCAGGTGCTGAGTATCTAACATGCATGTGCATTCATGTGAGAATACTATAGTGACTTCACCATGCAAAAAATTCAAATTGTTCTTTATTGTCTATTAAATCTGCCCCCAAATTGATGTTCTACAGGCCTCATTGATGGTTATGCAGATGAAAAAGCATTTCTGGAAAAACAACTCCAGGAAAAAATAGATGTAATTGACCATCTTGAGCAAGAACTACTGTGTACAGGTAACAAATTGCAGGAGTTAGAGGCTGAACAGCAGCAGATCCAGGAAGAAAAGGAGTTACTCTCCAGACAGAAGGACGCCATGAGAGCAGATGCGGGGCCAGTAGAGCAGCGTATGTATTTCTCACAATCTTTCTATGAGATTTTCTTATACTTTCAAATAAAATAATAAGTAATCTTAGTGAAGGTTCCCCCCCCGCCTCTTTGTAATCATTAATAAAAATGTGATAGGGCAAAATGTGATATTTTCATACCTGATGCCTAAACAAAGAATGACTGAATTTTCAGAAGTGTTGAGCAATCGCAATTGTTCTTTAAGCTAGCAAAAGCTTGATACCTCTGAAAATCTGCTTTTATTTATATTATCACTGGAGATCGAATATCTTGAAGTTAGCACTTATAGATAAAAATACTGGTCTAAATATTTTCCAAACAGAGTTTTAGAGGGACTAGCAAGCATACCTACCAGAACACGATTGAACTACACATGATGGCCATACTTACTTTAGACACAGAAGATATACTTTTCTAAAAATATTGCTCTTTTGTGGAAGAATGGCACAAAAGTTGCATGATAAGGAAAGCCTGTTACCTACCAGTAATGAAAACTTTCAGCACTGACGGTGAAAATTCCAGATAAATGATAAATACCATGTCAATGTAATCTAACTAACTGCTTACTCAAAAAAAGCATTTACCTTCATGAAGTAAATGTGTCTTTTAATTCTTCCTTAAACTAATAACTTAAATTAATATTTTATGTTTGAGAGGGTAAGAAAATTAGAACAGTGGTATTTAAGAAGTACTGATCTTTCCAGGATTGCAGTGCTTACATTGTAAATAGCAGGATGAAATTACCATTTTATTTAATTTCTAAAAGCTTACGGCAATATATAATGTTGCTATTTTTATAAATTACACATCTCGGTGCATATTTGCAATTTCCTGCGTCCGCTTTGTGTAACAATGAAATTTTAAGAACAACCTGTTGCTTCCTGCTTTATAGTAAAGAAGATCCTTGTCTATGACTCCAGTTTAGTTATTTGTTATATGTTTTAGGTTTCTAAATATTTTAAAGTTATTTTCATGTATAACAACTGCAAGGATAAACAATTCTATAAATATGTGTAGGTACTTATATCATGCATACCAGAATAACTTACCATATTCCCTAAGTTATCTCAACAACTTTGTCATTAAATGCCACATCTATCTTTGGCTTCATTTTCTCTTACGTTGTTGCACCACGAGAAAACTATAGCTGGCATGTGAATTACTTTGCTTCTTTTTTTGTTTTTTTTCTCTCTCTATTCTCCTAGGCCTAGTAGATGCTGCAGTCGATGCAGCTTCCCAAGCAGGTGTGTTTGTATGTTGCATGGCCAATCTGTAATTGGGTGGAAGACTTACACGTACTGACATTGTTAATCAGGATTATTGGGCTTTTGGCTTACTGACATTACTTGTAATTCTTACTGGCCTGCAGCTTTGATGTTGTATTTCATACTCGGTTTTACATTTCGCTAACAACGTTTCTTATAATTTCTAAGCATAATAAGCAAATTCACAAATAACCATCATCTTATTCACCTATGAATTACAGATACTTTGATGGTATTGGAGGGATATTTTCGTAGCCTTTTTTTTTTTCTTTTTATTTCCAAATACAGTTGAATCATTCATTATGATAACTAAACACTGTATTATATTGATATGTAATGGTTACCTAGAAATGAGAATTGGTTAAATATGATGTAAGATGATGGTGCCTAAAGGATCTTTCTTCTATAGTGAAAGTAAACTGTATTGTTTCTGTCTAAATATCAATCATGTTTTAAAGATTCTCCAAATGTAATTGCACTTTACAGTTTGGATTTCACCTCAAGGGATTTGTACAGTTAGTTAATATATACTTCAGTAGGCTGTGGCTTAAGAGTCTTAAAAGAGTGGTTTGGGGCTTTACTATATATGCTTGCCAGTATTTTCATGAGGACTTAAAATTGGACATCCATGCAGTCACTGATTTTACAAAGCTCCAGTTACAGGTCAGTAATTTCCCTCTCTGCCTGGCAACCTTGCTAAGTCTTCCAATATTTCCTTCAACTCATTTATATGTATCACATTAAATGATGAAAACTGGGAGTGGATTGATTTTACTGATGCTGGGGATGAGAAGAGGGTTGGGTTTTCTGTACTTCATTATTAACCCCCGTGCTGACTCTAGCTGTAGTTTGAACCCATGCATTTTCTTTTCTTTTCAATTTAAATTTCTTTTAATGTATATGAAACTTAAACAGGGAAGTGATCTGATAGAACTTCACACAGTCCTCTGAAGACTAACTGAAGGATAGTAATTTTAATATGAATTTGCTATAGTGGTTATCTTGATTATTTCTCAGAAGAAAATACATTTTTTAAAAGAGAAAAATAGTAAAAACCCAAACCAGTTCACATCCTTCTGCAAAGTACAGCATGGATACCTTGGGGATGGTTTTGCTTCATAACATTACTAACTATTCATATCTAAAGTAGTGTGTGATGGTTTTATTATAACCAGAATTGCTGGAGGAAACAGAAAAGCTAATGAAAGAAAAAATTGAAGTACAGCGTCAAGCTGAAAAAGAGTATGATGACCTTCAGAAACAAGTCAAAGTCTTGGAAATAGACTTGGAAGAACAGGTCAGTCGTCTCATAGAGCTAGAGCAAGAAAAAAATGCAGAACTAATGGACTTAAGGCAGCAAAACCAGGCTTTGGAGAAGCAACTTGAGAAAACAAGAAAATTTCTAGATGTAAGTATGGTAGAAGGCTACTTTCATGAAGGTGGGTGGGCACTGAAGTTTGGTACAGCAGGAAATGCTGATTTTTTCAGATTTTGAGCAAACATAAAGAAGCACACGATAGTGTTATCGGTTCCATCCCAAGAATTTAATTAATACTTTAAAAGTTGAAAATTCGTTTGAGATGCTTGCTTAGGACTGCCCTGTATTTCTAAGTATAACTTAGTAGGCTTCTTAAATGTTTAAAATAATGGGRAACTTCTATAATTAATGAACAAATACAAATTTTTGTGACCTTCATTTTTAACAGTTTGTGGAATTTCCATGTTTTTCAATAAAGTCTGTTGGAATTAAGTAGTCAGCTTTATTTGTACTTGGAAATTGGAAGCATAATTTCTCTAAGTTTCTTTTATAGACTTCCTTCATAGTATCCAATAATCTACCTCCTGATATTAAGCTACACCTTCCAGCCAGCTATATTATATGCGTATTCACAGTGGCAGCTGCCTCTATTGTACCCARCTTCTTCCTGCCTCAGGCTGTCTCTGCAATTTTGTTTTAGACTCTACCCCATTTTCAGCAAACACCATCTTCCCTGCCTCCTCCTTTTCCCATTTTATTTCTGTTACGTGTCCTATGCTGCTGTTTGGAGAAAACTATTATTTTTGTGCCTTCTCAGTTAACTCTCTAGCTGACAGCAGTAGGGTGGAATAATTTTTTACATAATAAATATAACACCCTGTGGCACCTTCTCTGCATAATCTATTACTAAGCAGTATTAAAGGAGAGATCTTTCCAGTTACTTCTTAGCACAAATGGATTTGCTTTATTTCATTTTCTACAGTTACAAGATTATTTTTCTCACTGCAAATAGTATGTCATAATAGGACAAGGTTCAGAAGTAAAAATTCCTATTACAAGTCCTGTAGTCATAAATGCATTATGGTTTGGGATTATCAATAGCATGAACTGGAGAGTTATGGACTACTGAGATGAGTAGCTGTTTGTAATAGCAGCATTAGAATTCTGCTGTTTCCTTGAAACAGCAGGTGAGTTTTTAAAATCTGCAACTTGTAAAGGTTGAGGTTTTATTCCAGTTTCCTGAATTTTTGCAAAACATTTTGTTGCTAGACAGAAACATTCCTCTTTGTATCAGATAATTCAACTAGTTTATTTTAAGGCATCTGATAAGGCTTGTCTGTTTTACAAAGTGGCATTTAAAGGTGATGCTTCACTGGATGCCACCAGTTTTCCTATATAAAGATGTATTTCCCAAATGTCAGACTGGGATATAACAACTGAAACAGCCAAAAGTAAAACTGAAATGCAAAATTCAAACAGTTTATAATTTTTTTGTTGTTCGCTTCTCATCAATATTAACATAGAGTTAATTTCTATTCTTAATTTCTATTTATGCTACATATATCAAAGACAAACATTAGGAAAGAAAATCATAAAATATTGGCTTATTACCATTTGTGTGGTGTACCTGGAACAGAAGAAACAAAACTGTCRTTTTTGTGAAATAATACCAGATGTACCTATGTTGTCCTAATTTTTTAATTAAAAAATGTGAAATTTGTTGACCCAAATGATGAAAGAAGTTTTTTTCAATGGTAGTTGCAAGAGGTTCTGCTACCTTAAAAATACTGACATACTGTTACCAGCCTAATGTTAACAGAAATAAGAAGTAGTAATATACTTAATTTAGGTAGTTTTTAAATCAAATGGTGTATCCACATAATTTCTTAACTTTCAGGAGCAAGCAATTGACCGAGAGCATGAGAGAGACGTATTCCAGCAAGAGATACAGAAGCTGGAACAACAGCTTAAGATTCCACAAAGGAGTCAGCCTGTCAATGAACATCAAACCAGAGAGGTAACACATTTTATTACTTGTACTCAATGAATATAAATGACAAGTTGACAGCTGTTAAGATATTATAATGAAGCTAGTTTATGGTGTACCTAACCTGCATCCATTTACAAGCCAGGAAAGTAAATCCCCTTAGATGAAGGGTAAGGTGTTGGGGGGAAGTGGTGAAACTGTGTTTTGGGGGTTTTTTTAGGCTGGTTGGTTGGTTGTTTTTAGTCGTAGATATATGGAGACTTCATAACTTTCAAAAAGGCTCTTTCATATAACTTAATTTAGAAAATATACTGTTTTCAAAAGCCTGTGGAAACATTCAGGACTACTGTAGCAATTTCACGTGTTCTTATGTTGTTTTGTGACATCCTATTTATAGCAGAGGTACACAACTGAAGGAATTGAGTTACCAAGGTTTAGCACCTGAGATGTAGTAGCGCTCTCTGGGTATACTTGAACCTCCTCAGTGAAAGTCTGTCTCCACTGAAACAAATTTAGTGACTGTAGAACAGCAGCTCAAGGGAGTCATAGAAAACTCTTAGACCCAGCAGAATCAAGAAAAGTGGCAGCAGTGCAAATGCTATATATTATGAAGCTTTTGCCTGTTTTGTTTGATGACCTGTTAGTCAATTAAATTGCATTTTATTTTTTGTGGGTTTTCTTGTGTCCTGCTTTTTGAGCAAGGCCAGTAATTTTGCTTTATTTTCTTGCCTGATTTTCAATATTAAAATGCCTCTTATTAGGTTGCACTGCAATTTTCAAATCAAAGTTCTTACTGAGGTAGTTCAGTTGCTGTAATTCAATTCTTAAATATCAGCAATATTTAGTATTCTATATTATATAGCTTAGGACCATAGATAGTAATAGGACATAGATTGATGTATGTGAGATGTAAGTTGTCAAAATATTTATTTACTTATAATTCTCAGATTTAGAGGAGTATTTCATGGGGGGGTTTTATATATTTTAATACAAAGGTTTGTAAGAAATCTTACAGTCAAAGTATTCAGTCAGTACTATGTGATATGGCTGTCATCAGCCTCTGTGAACAATGAATCTTCTGGAATTAGCTGGGTATGTGTTAACCAACACATATGGAGCAATTCCGCATCTATTTCCTTCTATTGCAAAGAGTGTGCGCACTCCTCTCCTGTTGACACGTTCCACAGATGGGGGAGACTTTGTAGCACGATTAGTTTTCCTGAATCCAGGATGTTAATTTTGAGGTCATTTCGTTATGTGTCTGTTTATAATTTGGGGCATGGGTAGTGTGTGAATTCCTGGTTAAAATTCTCACATTTAACAAAACAAAACAAAAAAATTCTCCCAAGAAAAAAATTTCAAATTTAATAGCATAATAAAAAATGCCCTATTTTTCTCTACAGAATCTATATGTAAAAATTGTCTTGATTTATATGCACATATACACATATGTATATACTCTTAAGTTGGCAGATATGCTACAATGGAAATTTAAAGCATGCTTTAGAACGAAAGACAGCTGTAACTGTGATTAAAATTTTGAGATTTGTATTAGATGCTTTTAAATTAGAATTTTTTGGTAGGTAGAAAGGTAGACAATAAGATAATGTCTGCAAGCACCACAGGTGTAGCAGCTATTCTAGAGCTGGGTGGTGTTGAATGTGATAAATTACAAGTTATAGACAGAATTTTCAATAGTGTATTAGATTTACATTTAATTTTTATCAAATGAGGCACATAGTCTTACTATATAGTATATTTTGATGTCACAATGTTATTTGGAATATTTCATAAATATACATTTTATAATTATTTCTCATGCTTTTCTGAGATAGCTGCTTTATTTTTTCATAGTTGCACAGTTTTTGAAATGCTCTTCTGCTTTGCATGAATGCCATGAGCATTTTCTGTTGATAACTTCATTTCTTTTTTACTGTTGTTTCAGCTCACTCTGTCACCTTATTCCAGGGAGGGTTGTCGTAAAGAGTCTGCTCTAGACTTGATTTTTCTTTTTCCATTTCTCTCTCAGGACTTTTCTGTGGTCACTTCAGACTTTGATGTTACTCATGGATGGATAACGTCAATAATACCATCCTGTCAGCTTTATGTTCTGGTCCTCTTCTCTCCTATCTATTGAAATGCTTTGAGTCTTCTACCTTTTGGCTACATCGTAACTTCCTAATTGTAAATACTGAAATCAGTTTCTTGAGTGGGACAAACATTACTTTCCATGTCTCTTGCTCGATTGCTTAGTTTAACTCAGGTCTTAACTATGTGCATCAGGCCTAACACCATGGATTTGTTACACATCTTTCTTATCTGTAATTTTGATTAATCATTTCTGAAATACTGCTAGACCTGGGATCATTCCTATCTGTACTACTTCAGTTACTCTTTTAATATGTTGTTTCTGAGCCGCAGACATCTGAACTACTGAGATTTAGAATGCTTTATTTGGATGCTTTGTCCCCTGTAGAAAGTGAAATTGTATCATCCATCACATCTGTTTGGTCCCATTTAACAAACCCAGCAAGAAAACAAAACTTCCTGTTTCTCGAGATTGAAGTATAGCAATTCTCTTCAATGTTAAAGACCCAGTGAGTTTTAGGATATGTCTGTATGTCACTAATCAACTCCTTATTTTGAATAATGTTGTCACAGATTTTTAGAACTATGATATTCCTCAAAGATGCAAATAGCATCTTGACCTTAGGGTCAAGACATTCCATCCATAGATGTCAAAGGTATCTTTTTAGTGGGCTGCATAGGGATGCCATGCTACTTGCTTTTAACTGCTTAGAGAGTCTGAAGGCTTCAGAAGGACAAGGTCAGTTCTAGAGAGTAGGTGATATAGCACAGAATATAGGACTTCTTAAAAAATGCTGTTTGTATTTGTTGGATGTAGCACTACAGTATCCTAACTTCACATTCTGTTTCACCTAAAGGTAGGAGTTTCATTACGAGAAAAAAAGAGGGATGTTTTTTCTCTGTCAAAAATGAGTGCTGCTGCTATTGCTAGCAAACCCTTCCAATCTAGTACAATATATTCATCATCTTGCCATATTGTCACCAGGTTGAACAGTTAACAAATCATCTAAAGGAAAAAACAGACAAATGCAGTGAGCTTTTGCTCTCTAAGGAGCAACTTCAGAGAGATGTACAGGAACGAAATGAAGAAATTGAGAAACTAGAATGCAGGATAAGAGAACTGGAACAAGCCTTAATCATCAGTGCAGACAACTTGCAAAAGGTACTGCTTGGTCTAAAATTATCATGTATTTACTACTTTATTATTTTCTTGAGAACAAAACAGTGTATCTTTTTATTTGTTTATTATTATTATTATTATTATTTATATTTAAAGGTGGAGGAAAGGAAACAGTTTGGCACCATCATAGTAAAGGGAGAATTACCTCTTGAAGTACAACTGCAAGCTGAACGAGAAGCTGTGGACAGAAAGGAAAAGGAGGTAAAATACCTGTGAAATGTTCCATGTTTCCGCTGATATTTTGGTTTGTCATTTCTGCTTTCTGTTGAGTTTAGGAACTATACAGATGAAATTTTTTAACAGATCAGAGAGACAGCAGTCCAAGTCCCTTTGAAATTCTCTTGTGAGCCATGATAATTGTTGTTATTGTCTATGTTAATGCTTATGACTTACAAGAGTGTTTCTGGAATCAAAATTCAGCCCAATTAAGAAAAACTTCATAGTGATTTCAGCTGATTTTTAGTGGGTTTTAAAATTCCATTCAGTTTAAGGATTCAGAATGTCACTGAATACACATTCTTTTGTTTGTGCATACCAAAATTTGCACTTGCAAATTATGACATTTAATTTTTGGTATGGCGGTCTACTCCTTTTCCACCATTTGTTTTGGAAATGTAGGTCACGAACCTTGAGGAACAACTGGAGCAGTTTCGAGAGGAGCTAGAAAATAAAAATGAAGAAGTTCAGCAATTGCACATGCAACTAGAAATTCAGCAAAAGGAGTCCACTACACACTTGCAAGAACTTGAACAAGAGAACAAATTATTTAAGGTAATTGTGTAACAGAGAAGCCTAGAGCTTTATCCCCCCTCCTCCCCAGAAATAAATTAATGGAAAAAGCCAAGATGCCAAATTCTTTCTTTTTCTCAAGCATTCCACAGTTCAACTTGCAAAATACTAAAAAGTTCATATAATTACTTCTCATTCCATGCAATTTGTTTATTTTAATTCCTATTCCTTAAATACTCATACAAGAATATGCAGAAAACATTATGTACAACTGTAACGTGATTTTGGGGGGTTTTTTTGGTAGGATGAAATGGAAATACTGGGACTAGCTATCCAGAAATCTGAAGATGCCACTATAAAGGACCATCATTTAGTGGCTGGGAGGCTCGCTCACATCATGCAAGAAAAGGAGCAAGAAATAGATCATCTTCATGAACAAATTGCAAAACTGCAACAGCAACTTGAAGTCACAACTGACAACAAAGTACATACTTTTGAAATCTTTTTGAGAGACCTACTTTGTGTTGCTAGCTGTTTAAAGAAAAAAAAAAACTCCGTCCCCTCACCAATTACATTATCTTCTATTGCTGCCTTAATTTAAAAATGCAAATGCTTCAGTTTCAAGCAACACTTTAATCCTAATCTGTTTTTCCTCTTTTGTCTCGCTTTTTATGAATGATACTTTTTGCTTGCTTTTCTTTTTATTATTCTGCCATATTTCTGCTTGAGTTTTTGTCTTAAATTCTTCTTCATTCCTTATTCTTCTAATACTTCTGAACATTTAATAGTATGTAGGTAGCTGAATTCAATCTCAACATTCTTTCTACCATCTTCCCTACAATGACTTACTTTCAGTGTTACGTTTCAGTGACACCTGCTGGATCATGTTGGATTTTATAGGTTTTTTAGCAGTTAAACTTTTGTGCTCCGTGAGCTTGTGTAAATATTTTGTCATCATACCAATGTTGGCAACATTTTTAATCCAGTTTGAAGCATGGTGAATCTGCAAACAAAATGCTGTGTTTTATTAGAAATGGAAGGCAAGAAAGAAAGAAGCAGATTTATCTTTTTTTTATTTACTGAGATTTAACACCTGTAGCTTTCTGTTATTTTTCAATTATGTGTTACCATGATAATGAGCTTCATCTTCACTGGCTTCCATTTTGTACAGATATAACACATTTGATTTCAACAGAAATACTACTTATTTTGCATTGATGTAAGTGACAGCAGAAACAGGCCTTTGGTCTCACATTTTTTATAGAAAGAAAATTGGATTTTTTCAGTGGATGAATTTTGCATTCTGACCATTTTAAATGTAAAAATTTATTAGTCATAAGCTCTAACCCCAAAGCAAGTATTATTCAGTAAGGTCAGAACAGGAGTTCTGTTACCCCTCAGTAGCTGATTGAACATTTAGGGTAACATTCTACTAGCACATATTCAATCCACTAAAATAGAGCTCTGACCAAGCTGGATAATGTCACTGAGTTTTTATGTACAAAATTTAGTTATAATGAACCTCAGCGAATAATGACAAAACTTTGTATTGGATTTAGGAAAGATCATTCTTTAGGAATCCAGAATGGTTCTGCTTTATACAATGACCACAGTAATATGGTTACATTTCCTGCCTTGAGAAAAATACCCAGGATTAGGGTATAATTCATTTTAATGATTAGTTCTTCTCCTGTTATATGGAGTTTCATTTTCTTAATTTCATCCTCTTAATATTTTCCAGGACATTAAATAATTACTCTGCTTGATTATGAGATCAGTATTAAATATGAATAGATTGTTCTTAGGTTAATCCCTTTCCTAGTCCCTTAGACATCTTCATCCCACTAAGTGCTCGTCTTTTAATTGCTGTATTTGCCTTCTGTGGGCCTTTATTCCATTATATTATGAAGAACAGAAACTGTTATGCTGACTTGATAGCAATCACCAGGATCACTGTTCTTTTCTTCTGAAAACCAATGACTTGTTCATATTTTATTTAGTGTTTTTGAGCTTCCTCTAGTCTCTATGGATTTTTAAAAATAAGTTCTTGCTTGGCAAATCAGCCCCTCTAATTGATATGGTCACATTTATCATTTATTTTTGTACATATTATATGTATTACAAAGTCATCTTCTTATCCTATTTAACTAACTAAACCTAATGAAGTATTGAGAGATAAAGGAAAAAGCATGGCTATTTTAGTAATGAATTTAGTCATCTTTCTTCTCTTCTGCATCTTTTTTCTTCTTCATATTTCTAAAAGGCCCTTGTAGAGTTCTTACCTATTTTAGGTACCATAACTGATTTTATTTTATAATATCTCTTTCCGAATATTCTTGACAGATTTCCTTCTGCCTTTTTCATTTCCAGTGTAGAAGCACTGTTCATTTCAGATCTCCAGATATTCCCTTAAGAAAATATATCCACTTTGTTTCTTAGACTTACTACTTATAATCTGGTCTGTCTTTATTTTGACTTTGTAAAGGATTTTTTGTCATTCTTCTACACTCAAAWGAGAATTTGCTCCCACTGCAATTTAACAAGCATGTTTTTTAATGAATTTTATAAAACTTACTCTATTGGAATCTGATAGCTTGTCTTATTATTCCTTTTGCTAAGACTTCTTTATTTATTAAATTTAGTGTTCATCAACACCAGTCATTCCATTTTTTGTGTCTACTCATTTATTTCTTGTTAGAAGCTGATATAAGATGGCTTCTCTTTTCTGCATCATAAAGTCATCACCCTCATATTTGCTCAGTTACATCATTTTATGAATTTCTTGGAATTTTGAGCMTCTTACAGAGCCTTAATTTTAAGTGTCTTTAGAACTAATCTAGGAAAGTATTATTCTCACTCTCTTCRTGTCTTCACCAATCTTTCTTTGAATTTTGTTTGGATAGTCATATAAATTTTAAAATAAATTCTTCTATAACTTTGTTTCTCTTTACTTTCATTTAAACTATAGCACAAAGAAGTAATTGTGCTCTGGGTCTATGGGTACTATTTGCCCTGTGTGTTTTTGTGCACATCTGCATATGTGTATGCACACACACATAAACAGATAAACACGTATTTAGGTTTGTGATAGGAAATGTCAGAATCAACTGATAGGTGTTTACTGTGCTCTCAGACTAAAAAGCATGTTATAATGGTATTTTTCAATTAATTAGAGGTCTATTTGTATTTAAAATACATATCCATCTTAATTGGCTGTGTCCTATATAAATCTATTTGACCATATGAATGAGTGGTGCTTTTGCATGAAGAGCACAGTATCTATCTAATCTAACTGAACATATCTGACCTGTATATGGTAAGCTTGAGGATCTTTTTTTTTTTTTAAAGGAAGTTCGTTATGTAATGTAATGCAGGAAAATTTATCTGCAATTTTTAAGCTTCATAAATCTTGGTTCCTTGGAATTCTTTGAGTAAAAATAGTATATTAAACCTTGATTTCGTAAGAAGATTGAACAGCAGACATGGCCACTCCACTTGTTTCCATTTTAATTTTCAATAAAAAGGAAAAGACAGAGCTTTAGACCAAACTATTGGGAAAAAAGTATTGTGAACACTTAAACTTCAGTGTTTCATATCTCTGTGAATATTACAAATAAGTTCACCTCATTTGATGCTTTCACACCTATTTTGCAGTTCATTAAGGTCACAGGCTACTTTGTCAGTCCTATGTGAAGATGTCCTGATTCTCATAAAGCTTTACCAGAGACATCCCATTAAGAAATTCACTGAGGACATACTTTCTTTTACAAGATGTTTCAATGTTTGATTAAACTGTTGCTGTGAAGTCCAGGAGAAAAATTGTCTGAGGGTTTAATAGTTACCCATTTTGAAGTTCTTTTCTTGTATTTTTTTTTCCAGGTTATTGAAGAGCAAAATGAGCATATACAGGAGCTTGAAGCCCAGGTAGAATGTCTGAAAAGTGATCAAGAACGTGTGAAGAAAAAAAATGATGAGGAAGTAGAGCAGTTGAATGATGTAATTGATAAGCTTCAGCAGGAACTGGCAAATATTGAACAAAAAGTACCTGCAGACATTGCTGCTTTTCAAGAAGATGCTGACAGTCTGAAACACACACTTGAAACAGTTCTGGCAGAAAAGGAAGCTTTGGAGAAGCAAGTAGAAAACGTAAATGTAGAGGCATCTCGAACAAAGAATGAGCTTGAGAAAACTAAGTTAAAAATGAACCAGCTAAAGCAGGAAATAAGTATGTTAAAAAACGAGTATGAAAGAATAACAGAGAAATATAAGTGTGCACTGCTGAAAGGTGATAGGGAAAAAACAGAAGATAGGAGCAATGGGAAAACTGAAAAAGTGGAAGAAGGCTTATGTGAGAAGATAGAGTTGCTAGATCAATCCCAGCTTAGGTCTTCAGATGAGAATACAAGAGTCACCATTAGCCAGATGGAGGTACAACTGCAGCAACTTCAGGCATGCATTAAGGAAAAAGATTCAGATCTGTGCCGGTCCTACAATGAAATAAAAGACCTGAAAGAGCAAGGCAAAGCTGAAAGAGAAACACTTAAAAAGAGGATACTAGAACTGGAAAAGACACTAGTGGAAAAAGTTGCTGCTGCTCTTGTGAGTCAGGTTCAGCTAAACGCAGTTCAAGAGCAAAGGAAATTCATGGAGGAAATTCATGAAGGTTCAAAATGTGTGGAGGAAGCAAGCAAGAATGCCCAAACAGAGGGTTTGAGTGATAGAACTGAAAATGAGAYGGAATCAAAATTATCACTGTTAACACAGAGGCTTAGTGAGATGGAGGACCAACTGGCAATGGTAAATCGTAACTTGGAGCTAGAAAAAGAAAATGTAAAAGTTGCACAAAAGGAAGCTAAAGTGAAAGAAGAGAGACTCTTAGAACTTCAGCAATTACTAGAAGAGGTTCAAGAAAAACACAAAGGAGAGATTTGGAAATATATTAAGCAAGAAGAAATGCAGACATGTCAGGTAATTAGATGCCACTTTCTTTTGACTTGTTTTCACTAAAATCCGTTATTTTATGTAAACTATAATGAATGAAACACATCTTAATGAGACTAGTGATAGGAATATTTTGCTGTGTGGGGTGGACCTCCATTTCTCCGTTGTAACTCTGGAGTTACAAGGGAGAGAAGGATGTTATTTTAGGTGAACCCCACTATCAGTTTCCATTTTGCATTAAAAACACTTTGCCTTTTCATGAATGTAGGGTGATTTTGAATTTTGGACGTATGCTTTCTTATTCTTACTTTGAATTGACATAGAATGGAGTGAATTACACTTTTATATGGCATGGAGGTAGATAAAAATTAAAACGATAAAAATTATCTAAGAGAGCGCTCATGATAAGGGAGTGATAGCAATTTGTCTTACAGGTTTGTTTTGGTTTGCGGGGGGAGTTGTTCGTTTATGTATGCTTTGATTTTGGTTTACTTTTTCTTGCTTTCCTGTCTTGATTCCAAAGATATTTTGCATCCGTAGTTTTTACAAGTATACATTGTCCTGATTTCCATCCACCACTCGTTATGTTGCCTCTGAATTTAAAACCTTCAGTCAAAGTTGACTATGCTTGATTGCCCAAACATGGGCTTGACTGCTGAAACTCTTTAAGTTCAGAGACATCATGGAACCCAGTGCTGGACCAGAAAATGTTCTAAGACCTTTCATCCAAATGCAGATTGAATGAATGTCATAAATGTCTTATAAATTTAATAATATTGTCAGACTTCATTTCCTACTCTCTGTTGACCTTCYTCCCTGTGCTTTCTACGTGGTGTAGCCAATTTCTGCTTGCAGTTCAGTAAACTGTAAGACGTCTTTCCTCCCACACTTACCCAATCTGTGGGAGTTAATCTAGGAAAATGGTTTTACAGTCTTAATTTTTTTGAGGCTATGTTAATCCAAATAACATACGTTTGTTTTCCCCTATGGTCTTTTCATTTGTGGCTTTTGTAAGTTGGTGTGAAAGTGATCAGTGCTGTTAATACTTGATTCTTCGTAACATTCTTCACCATTTTCCATATCTTGTGTTGCCATGTAGGTAGGAGCACAACTCATGGAAAGTCAAAAAGAAAATGTGCTTATTAATGAACTTGAACTAGAGCAAGTTAAAGAAGAGGCAGCTGCTGCTAAGGAAGAACTGAGCAGTTACAGAGAAAAGGTGGAAAAACTTCAGCAAGAGCTAGCAGTAAGAACCAGATTGTTCCATATTGTATTTAAAGCAAATGATTATACAGGACTTATTATGCAAATATGCATGCTATAGTTTTTTTTAATCTTGTACTGAGAATGCCACTAAGAAAAACGGTCACTCGGTACCTACTGTCAGTGGAATAGAGCTGATGCTGCAGACCAAATCTTCACTTGTTGCCAGAGTACATAGTTTTACAGTCCACAATAGCGCAACAGTAGATCTAGAGCTGTATTTCTTCGGAGATAATATTTGTTACCATGTGTCATAACTGCTTTAAAATAGGACTAAACTGAGCTCTAATGGTATAGAGGGTTGTCTGGGGTTTAGATTTTTTTTTTTAAGTATTTGGAAGGACTGCAATTAAGATTCTCCATATTTACAGATAAAAGAAGCAAGTCTGATACATCTTCAGGAAGACCTGTGCAAAGTCCAAGAGAACCTAGTTCAAGCAGAAGAGAGGCTTGCAAGTTACGTGAGAAAGGACAAGGAAATGGCAAAAATTGAGAGCAAAAAGGATGCAGAAATATTGTGTGATTTGTCAACCAGTGAGTCTACTCTAATTAGAAAAAGCTCATCATCGCAAACAGACAAGACTGTGGAAATCAACAGCTGTATCCAAACTTCACCAGTCCTTGTTAAAAATGCAGAAATCCAAATTGATTTGCAAAGCGGATGTTCTTCAGAAGAGATTGCAGAGATCATAAGAGAATTTACTGAAAAAATCGACCAAATGCAAGAACTCCACGCTGCTGAAATCATGGACATGGARACAAGGCATATCTCTGAATCTGAAGCATTAAAGAGAGAGAAGTTTGTTGCAGTGCAAGTATTGACTGAAGAATGTAATACTTTAAAGGAAGTCATAGAAACTCTACGAGCTAGAGAGGCATGTATCCTATTTTATATTCATTGAACTTCTTCAGTTTGTGCTTTCGCTCCTGCTACAGAAATTCCCATTTAAAGTCTGTTAAGTGTGAACCACCACGTGTTCAGTATAAAGCTTTTAAGTGTTCTAATGTTTCCATGGCCTAGGGAGAGATTTAATTTAAGTTTGGGAGTGTGCTCGACTATCACATGCTTCCTTGTGCTACTGCCTTGGACCTGTCCTGCTCTGTGAAGTGGGGACAAGTGTAGGTTACCCTACTGAATGCCATCTTTCTATGGCATTCTATTGATTGCTCGTCTCTATTTTGATTACTTTGATTGCAGGGGAAACTGAATAAAGAGGCTCATATTGTTTCCTGCTCCTTAGAATTAGCTCCCTTATTGTGAGTGGGTGTGGGGTGATTAAAGATTTGATTGTTCTCTTTTCTAAATATAGGGAATCCCAGTTTCTGGATTAGCACGTTCTCCACCGTATCAAGCTAGAGATGGAGGTTCTAGTGGTAAGAAACTTGTTTTTATAGATTTCAAACAGCATTATAAATTAAATCTGCTTTTTTAATATTAAGTCTACCGTTAAAGAGTTTGCGTTCTAAGAAATAAAAACAACTACTCTCCAGATCAAAGCAGAAGCCTGTTGCACTAAGAAAAGGTGCTGAGCATGCCATGTCTATTAATCTGCAACGGGAGGAAAATGACTAGAGTGGAGATGGGTTGAGTCGAGGCATCAGATGCTAATTTTTTTCTTCCCACTGGAGTTCCTATATTCTTCTTATATATTACATTATGTCTTCAGCGTAGCTTCATCATCTCTTGATAGAATTTAAAGGTACAGCTCCCTAGCAGTGGGAGATGGTGACAGGTACTGACTTCTCCAAGAGCAATATCAATTATTAATATGATCCTTTTCATAAGCAAAGGCTAAGTATATTAAGGGGGGGTCATTTGGCAGAAGTGTTTGTGCAAGTAGTTGTTTCTCTTTTAGAACTAAACTAGGATTTTTAAGTTTGGTTTTTTTAGCTTTGTTTTGCTGTTGCTGCTTTGAAACTGAAAAAGAAAAACTATAAAGCAGGTAGTCTCCAGGCATAGAATCGACTCTGGTGACATGCAAACCACCTGTTACAACAACAGACAAAAATATTTTTTTGATGCCTGTTCTTCAAAGTTTCACAGTAATCCATCTTTCATGTTTTTCTCTCCTTTTATTTTAGACTCCAGTTCAGACTGGAGTCAAGGAATGTATCTTGCTCAGACCCAGGGATCTGATGTGATATCTGAAGGAGTAGAGGAAGGTGAAACTTCAACAGATTTACTTCCAAAAAAAATTAAGGTAAAATAGAACTGTTCGGTTTTATTATGGAACAAGAGTGATACTACCAAAAGCTGAGATTAGCTGCTGCGTGATTAGTGAAAAGAGCGCCATTTAGATAAGTTTTAAAACGTCGGCTATTTTAATACATTTTAAAATACTTCTGATAAATTATGTGCATTTTTGCATGTTAAATTAGGTTAAATATGAGTTTTGTAACTGTAGGCTTGTTCTCAATTATGATTATGAGAAATATAACTACTGTTAATTATAATTTATTGTAGTTATCGTGTATTAATGATAATGTCATGATTGTAGATTACACAATTTTATAGATTTTGTTATTATAGGTATAGAATAATATCTATATTATGAAAGTAAACAAATGTGTTTGTTATAAACAGTAAGGGTATCATGCTTTTAATTACATTAAAAAAAAAAAAAAGCGCAAGTCTTTTGCAACAAAGCCCTAGCTTAATAATAATTTCAAAAAGTGAATTGCAAAGCTCACCTGGAAGCTTCCCAGGACTTTGTTTTTAAAATGTCAGTTTCTATCAGCAACCATTTTAAAATTTGAGTATTGATTTGACAGATGAACTTCAGGAATTTTCATTTGAAACTGAGGAAAAACACACCTATTTAATAAGTTCTCCTGTTTGGCAGATATAAAGAACTGGGTGACACTTCTGTCTGTGATATGAGGAAGCATAAATAGTTTCCTTATGCTGATCAATTTAGAAGTACCAGTATTCCAATATGTATGAAACAAGGTGGTGGTTGTTGTTGTTATTATTATTATTATTAGGACTGGCATTACTGATTTCTTTTTGTATTTATTGTAGGGTTTGCTGAGAGCAGTCCATCATGAAGGCATACAGGTGCTGTCTCTCACTGAATTTCCATATGGTGAAAGAGAGATGCCACCTCTTAAGCAAGAGCCAGAATCTTGGCTTGAGGAAAGGAAAGCTTTTCTAAGCACCATTTCATCTTTGAAAGACCTAATTGCAAAAATGCAAATTCATAGAGGAGCTGAGGTATAAATAATATCATAAGATTCTATCTAAATAAAAAATAATTTATGATAACCTTATAAGGCACATTCACAATTCAGGTTTAAATGCTCTAAATATACTGCTACAAGGCAAAAGATTTCAAAAATACGCAGTAAAACTGCATKTCACACTTTCTGGTAATAAAATATACCTTAAATTACAGCTTGYGTTTGTTGTTCTATGCATTGATAGCTTTTGACTGTATAGATCCGCCTTTTAAAAGTAATTCTATTTTGAAAGCATGTTTCCAGTAGCAGTTACAGTAGATTTTTTTAATGTTGTTATTTATTGGTGTAGTAGAACTTGGATGCTATTAAAAAGATACTGCAGTGAGAGAAAAGAGGGGAAAAATTGTTTAAAATATAACACAATATTAATCAGTAATCTGTTAAAACTTATTAGGACTTGCCTGTCTAATTACCCCAATTAGACTTTTGGATATATGTAGGTAGTTTCTATTACTTCTGCATTTCCTTCAGCATGCAAAGTGGGGGGATTAACTTTGTATCATTATAAAATTAAATCTTCTTCATACACAGTATCTGCACACCACCACATAGCTCTGTGAGAGTCTAGGAACATACATGTAACATCATAAAAATTAAAAGGATAGTGTGATACAGTAACATAAATAATAACTACACGGGGCTAGGTTTTCAGTTAAAAGCTAAATTGCTTCCATCTAAAACACAGATAAAAGTTTAGCATTTGTGCACGCAGAAGTAATCATAACGTCTACAGTAAACACATCCATTTGTATGAATGAATGTTATGTAGCTATTGAGTAAGAAAAGCTCAATATTCCACTGAAAACACACACTTTACATAAAATGATAATGACAATTCTTGATGTAATCTTTGAATTCTGCTGTTTAAATTGTTTTTATACCACTGTAGATTTATGCAAGTAGTGAACCTCCTGAAGGTGTCTCAGACTGGCGAGGAGAACTTCTGCACGCTATTCAACAGCTTTTTGTGAGAGAACAAAATGTGCTTCTTGCTGCGTTTCAAACTGAACTTGCAGAACTGGGCACAAGAGATGCAATGATATTGATGAATCAGTTAGAGCACAGACTACAAGAGCAGGTAATATAAAACATACTTTAGTCAAAGCGTGTTGGTCTACGTTAGATTTTAATTTTGAATGTATAAATCCATTTAAAAATATATATGTATTAATAGTAGTTTTGACAGTCTAAGGTTGAAAACAAAGTAAGACTTGTAGGAAGAAGAGGTGTCTTTAAAAAGAAAAACTAATGTGGTGCGGGAAAGAGATTTTTGGGTGCACAAGCTATAGAAAAAATACAGCCTTCAGAGAGCAACTTGAATTCAACACAGTTGTCCTGAGCTTGATTTCATTAAGTTAATTAGAATTATGTTACACTGTCTAAGAGAAAAAGGTAGCTTGTATATATGAAGCAAGTTGTAAGAAAAGGAAGTGATAAGGCTGCTATGGGACAGAGAGAGGTCAGTTATCTCCTCTGGAACATGGAAGGATTAGTGAGGAAAATTACAATTTGCCATAAAACCGATAGCTCTTTTGATTCTATAATTTTGATGCCCAGTAGAGAAATAAAAAAATAACAAGCAGTTCTTCCCAATATTATAATATTGACTTAATTATGACTTAATTGAAATTTTTTTTAATATATGTGCACCATGAATATATAATTAAGTGTAATATCCACACCATAGATATTCTAATAAAATCTGGAGTTTTACTTTTAAATGTTTCTAATGCTAATAGGCTACTAACCAGAGAGCAGCAATGGACTGTCTTCAGAATGCAGACAGAAGAAGTTTGCTGATGGAGATTCAAGTATTACATGCTCAGATGAACAGTAAGAAAAATAATCCAAAGAGAGAACAAGAGATTGATTCAAAAAGCCAAGGTGACTTCTGTGGTAATATATATCTATTTCCAAATGCTTTCATGGCAGTGCTCGTAATGTTGTAGGTGAAAAAATATTGACTTTCTTTGCTCTCTAATTTTGATAGTCATGTTCTGAGCATGCATACTTTTCATCTTTTTCAATCTTATTGGACTGATTTTGCAAAAATTAAGATATAGTCTGTGTTCTTATGACTTGTATCGAATTGAAAGTGATACAAAGTTCTTTCAATTGCTATAAAAATCGGGCTTGTATATTAARGTTATTTTCCATGTATGCACTTCAGTGTTTAGGTTCAACAGCTTTGAAATTATCTAAGTTGGATAGTCAATCATAATGAGTAAACTAAGAAGCAATTAGAATGAACAACAAAAAGTTCAGAGAACAGGTATACTTTAAAATTAAGTAAATGCTCACTCTCAGTGTTTTGTCACAAAAATTTAGTCATAAGTATGCATACATACCTAACTTCAGTTATGTTAGTCATAATCCAAATGATACATATTGATATGGTTGTGCACATAGCCTTTTAAAGAAGTTTAATAGTTGAAGTGATTTCTTGGAAAGTATGAAAGGTATTCCAGTATAAGAGGCATGGTTTTGCTTTCACTCCACTATTGAAAGAATATATTATTTTAAAATATCACCCTTAGTGATAGCCTTGTGGTCATTCTCTGTGCTAGGGGAAACTTCACCCAAATAGTCAGTGTTGTTTGTTTACTAAGTAATTTCCATATTAATGGTRCTCTCATTAGAAGTGCTGGAGTATAATATGCAGCAGAAGCAGTCACAGATACTGGAGATGCAAGTGGAGCTCCGGAGTATGAAGGACAGAGCAGCTGAGCTTCAGGAACAGCTGAATTCAGAGAGAATGATGGGTGCTGAGCTGAAGAATGAACTTGCACAAGCCAAACTAGAGCTTGAAACAACCCTTAAAGCACAGCACAAGCACTTCAAGGACCTAGAAACCATCAGGTGCAGCTTTCAGTGCCAAACTTTCTGTGTTGACAGTGAAGATGATCTTTTCTATGTTGTCTGAAATCATAATACTGATTTTATTAAGGAAGTTGATCTCATGTAATGTAAATGCTTCTCAGTTTTTCTGTAAAACATAGCTGACAAAAAATAGACTTCTGTTCCATCTGACAAAAAATGTAATTCTATAGTTTAAGAAGATCTGATTCATAATTTGGTTTAATGATTTATTAATATCAAGTTTCTTTTTAAATTTTGACATATTAGACTGCTGTATACAAGCTAATAAGTATACCATATTTATTAAAGGTTTTTCTGCTTCTAAAACTGAACACGGAGAAAAAAATTGCAGAGTTAGGATGACTTTGCAAGTACTTCCATATGAAATTCTGTAACTTCGAAGTGTTGCTTTGCATGGTCAACAGCAGAAGTAACAGGCCAAATATTTGGCACTCAAGAAAGCCATTATTATTTATGCCTTTACCAGATGGATGTGCCCATGTATAGTATCTTAATGTTCAGCTCAGAGATAACAAATTAAGACAGAGTTTAAATTGTATTACTTCATAGATTACCTTAYAGCCTTTACAGACCTTCAGGAGCAAGATTCTTTTGCAAATTGATGCAAAACTGATTTGCAAAAAAATGAAAATTCAGGGCATAGCTTTTTTTTTTTTCTCCCCCGAGATAGATTTTTTTCCCTTTGAGACACATGGCAGCAAGATGCATTTCCCCTGCATTCTTTCAGATTTTGGCCAGTGACTGGATTAGGTTGAACACTAGCTGCCTCTGAGCATTTTAATAAAAAATGGCAGCTACAAAGTTAGCACTTTTGTCATTTCTGAGCTATGCAACTCTTTTTTTATTTTTGAGTTAGGCTTGTTTTTCTAAATCGCCTTTTCACTGTTACTCTACTACACGAGCAGTGTTTTCAGTGCACAAGATGGAATGAATATCAAGTAGCTGACGTTACCGTGATGGGATTAGAGCCATTGTCTAATCTAAAGGTTGCCCATTTCTCTTTTAGGACTGAAGTTAAAGAAAAAGCAGCTGAGCTGGATATTCTCAAGGATACAATGGTCAGCGAACAGAAAAAATCAAGAGAGCTACAGTGGGCTTTGGAAAAGGAAAAAGCTAAAATGAAACGCAGTGAGGAAAGAGGAAGGGAAGAGCTTGAGGTATTCCATAATCCCAAATGGCCTGGAACATCAAGGAGCATGCAAATATTCTTTTGGTTAACACTTCATCTCAGCTTATGTTTTTGTCCTATGTGTGCTCCATGTTGTGTCTTCAACAGCAGTATTATATCATCTAGAGCTGAAGAAAGATGTATAGAAGCTGTGGGGTAAAGAAAGAAAAAGGCCTGATGCAAATTCCATTTAAAACAATAGGAATTTTACAACTGTGCTTTTCAGGGSCAAGATGAAAAGATTCTACTTTGTATAATAGCCCTCAGATATTGAAAGGGACAGGACACTGCTAACATGGCTACACCCAGCCCCCACCACAACCTAACTCATAAAAGATAGTATTTAAGAATATTATTTAAGGAGATATATTGTTTGTCTCCATTTTAAAAGTCAGCAGTTTCACTTCATGAAAACCAAACTACAGTTACTTTAGGAGAAAATGCATTAGTAGCTTCCTTGGTACCTCTGCAGTACCTGATACAGTGAGGGAGAGAGCAGGTATCCCAGTATGAGTATTAAGACAAAAAAGTGATCACTTTAACAGCATAGATTTATTTATATCTTGAAATCTTAACTTGCAAAATCACTTTCACAGGTTTAGAAAGTAAAAGCAGCTAGTTATCTTCAACTTCAGAACTACGGCCGTTTGTATCTCATTAAAAAGTATATGTTACAAATATTCTTTTATGAGATGATCTGATTTTACAATAAAGACACCTGTAATACATTTTAATATCAGATGTAACTGCAGCATTCAGAGTATCGTCACATTAATTGTGAATAGCAAAACCTGTTAAAAGCAACATGTGTAGAGGTAGCATATTTGCAATTTGCAGAAGATAATGGCAAGGATACACAAATGGCTTTAATCCATTCTTTTCTTCTGTTTTCTTATGGAAGGATTTAAAGTTTTCACTTGAAGATCAAAACCAAAAGAACTTACAGTTAACTAAACTTYTGGAGCAAGAGAAACAGCTGTCAACTGATCTGCAACAGAAAATTGAATCCCAAGAAGCACTCAGTGCTGCCCAGCTGTCACGTGAACGAGGCCGTAATTCTGAGTTGCAGGTGCTTCTTGAATCAGAGAAGGTTCGAGCTCTCGAAATAAGCTGTGCCCTAGAAAGGGAAAAAGAGCTATGTGCTCAGCTTCAAAGTGCTGAAGATAAGGGGCAAGCTGGAACACCTAATCCATCTGAGGAATTACTTAAAGAGCTACAGAAACAAATGGATGAAAAGCATGACCGTATAGTGGAGTTAGTAAGTGAGATGGAGAAGTATAAACTGGAATCTGTGCAAGTGAGACAGCAAATGGAAAAAGAAAGGCAGATCCAGAGGAAAGCATTACAAGCAGAACAAGATGCTAACATAATAGCACAGAAGAAACTCCATGAACTGGAGTCCAAAGTAGAAGACCTACAGTGGCAACTTGGAGAAAAGAAGCAAGAAGTTCATAAATTAGGGAATGAAACAAAGAAGTTGCAGGAAATAATCCAAGAACTACAGAAAAAAGAGCAGGAGAATGAAGGAAGGAAGGAAGCCGAAAGGACACCAAGCCACAATCCAAATGAGGTACAGTAGGACTGAGAGCAATGTGTAATACTGAACTGTGCAATTTAGCTTTTAATTCTTTTGTTCAATTAGCATTGTGTGTCACTGTGCCTTTACTCAATCTATAAAATAGCCTGCAGATTCCAAAATACGGGCACCAGAGAAAGGGAAAGGGAAAGCATTCCAGTTTTGCTACCTGAAACTATTCACACACATCCTCTGAGAAGAAGCTGTAGAGGTGTGTAAGGACAAGCATGAGCAGGAGAAATGCATCTGAATGTATACACGCGCTTTGTGTCTCAGTATAGGAGAAGAATATTCCGTGCACTCAGTCACAGGAATGAGCTGTTCCTACTCAGGAATGCTCCAGGTCAGTGCTCTTAACCTTTAGTTCATAAACCACAAGTGGTCTTTGAAACATTTAAAAGTGATCTCCCAACAACTTCAATAATTAAATGAGTAAGTAATCAAACAAGCATATGCATGAATATGTATAGAGGTAAAAAATTAATTTAAGAATTTAACCTAATTTTTAGATGAATGAAAAGTTGGAACCACTGTTGCCTGTAAATTTTTCTCTCTCATGAAAGCTTTGGAAAGTTTTAAAATTATTTTTAAATTACTTCAAAACTCTTCAGAAACTTCCCTGTAAGAGATAAGTGTTGCTGGGTGAGTGATTTGTGGATAGTCCCAGAGAGGGTTGGCAGGAGACTTGCCTCTTTGCTGACCATGGTTTTGCCCATCCTGCTGTCATTCCATGCTTTGTGGCAGCTGTCTGTCTGTGGAGCCAGGAAGGAAATTTTTCTCTTCGTCTAATTTGGCTACTGATTTTAATCTTCTGAAGCATTGGAAACTACCCACAGCTAGAGGCAGGATGTTGAGTGTATTGATAACTGTGATAGCATCAACCTTCCTGCCACACTCAGTTTGTGCACCTTGCTCTTTTGCTCAGAGGTAACTKCCAGCACTGCGGTCAATGAAGTCTTCCCTTGACCGGGTTGGCAGTGGCTGTTGGGACTTTTTCCCCTCCTTGGCAGCAGACAGCACAATCTGCTTTCCAGGATCTGCCTGGAGTTTCAAATAATGAATCTCCTGCTGCTTCCTGTGACATTTGCAACACCCTGKTTTTTTTCATTGGTACCACACCGTGGTCAAATATCCAAAGGCATAGCCGTAGACTCAGGTTTCCTTGGGAGGGCTAGCAGTTCTTCCATGGCCAGTGGGGGGGGGGTGTTGGTGAGGGTGAGGAGCACATGTTCAGTGCATTGCTTCACCTGTGGCAGCATCAGTGGTATGGTTGCCTGTGACTGTGGACTGACCTCCATGACCATGGTGGGCTTTTGCAGTCCTGTTCCTCTGACTATGGATTGGTCACCAAAACACATGGGCACAGTTGCCCAAATTCAATGCACAACTGGTAAAGGAGCTGCTGGCAGAAGAAACAGAAAGGCTTGGTGGCTTCCTGCCAGCTGAGTTTGTTGAATGGATTCACACTGTAGCTGTATGATTGCTAGGTCATAGAGCTGTATGATTGCTTAGTCGAGAGAGGCATCACACTATACCCGTCACAAATAATAATTTAGTGGTACACTACAACAGTAGTGTAGTCACACTAAACTCCTTTCTGTGTCAGAATTGATTGTTCTTCAATTTCTGGGTGTGTTTCAGAATCAAATGTTTCCGTTTTAAAGCACTGGCCCACATGCATTCTATACATATATATATAAAAATACATATTTATGTGCAGACTACCTGGGATACACCCAATGACAGAACAAGAAATTGGGTTCTCCAGCAAAAAATGGAAGGAGCCGAGACAAATGAATCAACCTACCCCACGCTGACAGGAGGAGGAGATCTGTCTGCTGCTACTGAAATTCTGGAAAATGTCAGACAAAAGCTGCAAAACACATCTCCAAAGCTGAAGCAGTTGGCTCGGAAAGCTGCTAGCAGGTTAGACCAGGCTTCAGCTACTTGGTTTTGTTAATAGCAACCAGCAAGCTAATATATTGGGTTTTAATCATAACTCACAGGCTGCAGGCCTAACTGATTTTGGGGTTGTTCTAGTTTTATAGTATATGCCATTACTTCAGATATACTGATGTAAGACAGGATCACAGAGTATCAAGTGCTGCTCTAAATCTTACATGTTTAATATGGTCCTTTGTAAGTTACAGCAAAATTGTCTTTTTTTTCTCTGAAAAGTGATAAGGTTTATTTGGGTATGGTGTAGGTAGATAATTTTAAAACAATTTAGTAATGAAATAGTTCACTGTATAAGGAGACGAATGTAGGGATTATTGCTATGGATCATCTGCCTTGCTTCCCTCAGAAAAAATTAATATTTTATGGTCAAGTGAAACTGATCTTGATTCTTACTTTCTTGGGTTACTATCTCCTTAAGAAAAAAAAAAAATAGCATGCTACCAGGTCCATGGGAGGTTTGAATCTGTTTTTAGTTTGCTGTGATGGTGATTTAATATTCAACATTTATTCTGAAACATTTGGGCAAAGCGGAATGCATTATATCTTGAAAATACCCTAAGATTTTGCTTACACAGATTCAACATATTTGTGTGAAGTGGAACCACATTTTTAAATGTGCTTCACGTAGAACATCCTTGTCTCAAAATTAGTGGAAACTGTTCTATGCAAATTCTTTATAAAATTGAGCCAATTTCATTTAGAGTTACTGAGCAGTCTTGAAAATGTTGCCATGTCTCCAGTAACTATGCTGAAGTGACTTGCTAAAGTCCCAGTGCGTATGGATCGATGGAAAGTCCTGTCAGGCTGGCCCGTGGCGTCAGACTATACCTGCTGTTGCAACTGTCGCTTTTGTTTCAGATTACAATTTGAAACAGCAGATGATCAAGACTTCACTGCAATACAAAATGCTATTGAAGAAGTTATTTCAGAGCTGCAAAAACTGCCGGGATTGTCCTATCTGGAAGAGGTGAGAGTGCAATGTTGTAACTTTGGTGGGAGAGTTTGGATGATGAGCTGTGAGCAGAAACCAGCAAGGAGTTCTTAAGTCTGTACTTATCCAGGTCTGTACTTTACAGAGGAAAATCTGCTCCAGTGAGTGTTCTGATTTTGGAGTTGGTGAAGTGTAAAAAACCCTTTCCTTTTATTTTTTTCAATTTTAATTACCTTAAAAGTGAATTTTCAACTTTCAAATTAAAACTTTCCCAGTTCAATTATAAATTTTTGAATCTCATGGCTTTTTCTTTAAGAAAAGATATTTTCCTTTCAGAAGTATTTCTGTAACGGAGGAAACTTCGCTCAGTACTTCCCAATATTAAAATCAACATTTAATATTTACTATATTGCGTTGATGCAACACATTTACTTAAACTGCCCTGTATTTACCAAAGGAAAGGCAGTCAAAGATTGAGTAGGGTGCATCTGTGTAAAAAATGAAATGAGGTAATCTGTTACAAAGACTTCAACAATATTTGATTTTAACTGAGCTTGGCTAGGTCCTTACCTCCATTTTAAGCAAGTGTTTTCAACATGACTTGAAAAAAGCTTTGGGGCTTTTCTTTTCCTTTAGATAAATCTAAACGTAGTAGAAAAGCTTTGCAAATTGTTACAGCTGGTACAATTGAGCTTGCGTGAAAATATTCTGCTGTGATATACAGGATAAGCATAGAAGAGAAAGTCACATTAATCTATAGTTTACATGTACACTTATGTTTTCTTTATATAAGTTATTACAAAGTTATTGTCATTATCTACAAAAGTTTTTCACTGTAAGCCAGTTACTTTTAAGTTGGCAACTTGGATCTTATACAAGTTGTGTTTGGTTTTCTTTTTTCCTTCTAGCTGAAGCTCGTGCTACCACCAGGGACTCCATCTAGCTCATTGACTGAGAGGCTGCTGAGACAAAATGCTGAGCTGACGGGCTTTGTCAGCAGACTGAGTGAAGAAAAGAATAATTTGAGGAATGCTGTTATGAAACTGGAGGAAGAACTGAGAAGATACCAGCACAGACAACCTTCTGGAGACTATGTATGTCTTTGGTCGTGCTGATATAATGATGTATATATAGGCATAAAAGCATCATTCTTTGTCCTAGTCGCCTAAGCGGGAGTGATCAAGCTGTCTGTCTTTCTTGGCTTCCCTCTGCAGAGTAAATGGGTGTGGGTTATTCTTGTCCTGTGGTCAATATATCTCGACTCACTCTATTGTAAACTTTGTGATTTTACCCAGCTTCTTTTTAACTGCTCTTTTCTTTTAAATTCCATGTGCTTCTCTTTTTGATGTGTATCTCATCACTGTGAAGAGTAGCAAATAGATCCAGATCACTTCAAGATCATGAAGCTGGTATGTTCCAATGAAGGGGATTTTTTTTGGAGAAGCTATATTTTTCTAGGACACTGATCAGGCTCCTAAATTCACTGCTTCTGAGGTGTTAGGATGCAAGAGTGGCCTCAAATCCAATCAGCACGTAGTTTTTCTCTCATTAATTTTATGAGCTCTCCACCAAACCAATGACTAGAATGACACAACTCAAGCTTTTCCAAACTGTGTGGTTAAAATTCAGTTTCTTTTGTCTTCAGTCTTCTAGACGCTCATCAGATGTTGGAGTTAATATCGATACTCTTGTTGCCTCTGAGAAGGAAATTTGGAACAGAGAAAAGCTGTCACTGCAGAAATCTTTGAAACAAGCCGATGCGGAGCTCTCCAAGCTGAGAGCAGAGCTCAGGAGCGAAGCTTTCCTCAGAGAACTGGGATCAGATTCTGAAAATGCTGTTTTAAGGGTAGGAAGACTTTGTTGCCTGCATACGAACTACAGCTGCTTTTTTCATTTTGATTTGGTCCTATGTTTCATTGTGTTCACTCTGCTTATTCTAAGTAAACAGATATTAATTCAGTTTTAAAATTTTCATCCTCAGATACCTGACTCTTATTTTTTCTCCCCAAGAATTATATGTAAGCACCTATGATGTCCTTTTGTGTGTGCTCTATTTCTTGCCGCTCAGGTGATCGTCAAATTATGACGCTACATTCAACAAGTGTGAGCAGTAGTGCAGTCTTCTCCATGATAGCAAGAAACGCTGTAGGAGTAATGATGTCAAAAGTTGTAGAACTGTAATAATTCTTGGAGCTTATGGGGCCTTTTCTTTTCTTTCTCTTGTTGTAGAGAATTTATGGCAAATACCTACGAGCAGAGAGCTTTCGGAAAGCTCTCATATATCAGAAAAAATATTTGCTGCTCTTACTAGGCGGATTCCAGGAGTGTGAAGAAGCCACGCTGGCCCTCATTGCACGAATGGGTGGACAGCCTTCCTACACAGACCTCGAAATCATCACACATCATTCAAAGGGTTTTACAAGATTTCGCTCTGCAGTCAGAGTGTCCATCGCAATTTCAAGGTAAACTGGAGGAAGTTACATTTCAAACAGACGTAACTGTGCAGTTTAATATATACTTTTCGAGCTCTCTAGTGGAATCTAGAACTTCTCATGTTCCGTCCTGTTTAAATTACACATTTTTGGTAGTCATGAGTATAGTAGGTACTGTGTAGGGTGACAAGTTGAGCAGAGTACAGGTAAAATCTTTAATAGAAATAAGCAGTCTGATTGTAGTTGAAAATGGCTCTGTATTTGATAATCAATCAAAGATGGAGTGTATTGGATGAAGTCATAATATTAGAAAAAAAAATTACTAGCCATTCTAGGGTATGCAGTTATTTACAAAGGTATTTTCTGCAACTTAATTTCCTTTAAAGGTTAAATTCTTACATGTAAGTATAATACAGATTTATGAACTAATTTTGTCCATCTGGGTAGTCCTTTGAATTCACAAGACTTTAGGTCTCAGACTGAGGATGAACAGTAATAGATGAGGAAGAAAAGCGAAGGTTATTACTGCATAGTACTGCCATGTTGCTAGCAAACCTTCACAAAGGTTTGAACCCCCAAGCACTTCCGCTTGCTATTGATCTGAGCCTTGTGTGTTAGTATAAATTCAAGGAGCTAATTCATATACCTGTTGTAAGTGAGGCTTTTACTCATAGCCCTCTGCAGTTACAATTTTGCGGATGCGACAGGGCAAAAAGTCTATTTAGTATGCTGATGCCCTGTTGCTTAGGTGCTTGAGCCATTTGCTGTCCACTTGGACTTATGCAGCACCTCTGGAATCACTGGAATTGCAGAGGTGAAGCTGAAAGCAAATTTGGACAGAAGATGTTTTTCTTCAGGATGTGTATAAGGATGTTTTCTACTCAATCTTCAGGTTTTAGATGCCCATCCATTAATTTTGCTTGGTGTTCAAGAAGTTCTTATGCCTTCTAGAATACAACAAGCAGATTATTTTTAGCAGACTATTTCATTTATCCTGAAGTTGGTTTTTTTTTTATTTGAAATGCAGAATGAAGTTCCTGGTCCGTCGGTGGCACAGAGTTACAGGTTCTGGTATACTAAGTATCAATAGGGATGTCTTTAGCCAGAACACAGGTAAATCGTAGTCCAGTAATGGCTGAAAAAATGGTATTCACAAGTCACACCACTGCTTAATGGAGATGGGTTTTAATTTGTATTTTGCTCATGTGGAATGAACGGGGTGCTTTTGCTATAATTGCTTGGATTAACCTATTTCTTAGGTTTCTGAGAGTTTCCACGCTCAGCACAGACACTAATCTATTTGCTTTCTCTTCAATCTTGTTTTGCTCCATTGTGGGTGGGATTTAAAAAAATATGGCAACTTTCCCTATGGAGTGTGTTTGTAAAAACAATTTTAGCTGCGTCACTGGGTTTCTCTTAAGAGATCTGCACCCCCAGCTCTGAGAGGGGATGCGGAGGAGAGGGACAGACGGAGGAATCGTAGCAACTACAGGTCCCCCACAGTGGCAACAGAGCCTATTGACCAGCCTCCCTGGTCTTTTCCTCAGAACAAAAGCCTGTCATTCTTTTGTTATAGCTTAAAGTTTGGGAAATCTGGTTTTCTGTTTGCTTTTTGTTAGGAGTCTTAGGAGAATCAGAAGCTTTTTTATTAATTCTTGGCTATCTAGGTCTGCCCTAAAACCCTGTCCTTCTCAGTCTGAGAGTTTTCTCGTTGACATCAGTGAGGCCAGGATTTCACCTCTGGTTTTCTCTGAAGCAGTCTGAAAGTGGTCTACATTTTGTTAAACACCATTTTTGTGATATGCAAACAGAAAACTCGCATTTGAGATTCCCAGTAAATGCAAAAGGTTTTAGTTTTCAAGACATTGCTTTTTGTATTTCTAGGTAATGAATTACGGCCTGATTCATTCTCTGGTGGCATGGATCTTTATGGAGAACAAAGGCATTCCTATAGATCCAGGTCAGACATGGAGTCTCCTAGGTCTCCTATAAACTTTCAACATAAGTACGTTTTATTTTAGATTATTATTCTCTGTCAGAACACTGTTTGACTAAATGAATGCATCAGTGCTTACTGCTAAGGTTTGTAATCTTTGATGCCGTAAGATTTTTTACTTTCTTTGTAAGGATACATAACAAATTACATCTCAGGCCTTCAGTGTGTGTTTACTCATCGCCTGGTCAAGGCCTAAGCTTGCAGACTTCTGCTGTCTGATTTATGTCATGTTCTTGGAACTGGTGGTAGATGACTGGATGGAGCTACGTTTACCTACCTCTGTGTGACTAAGCAAACCCCCCGCTGCCTGTCCACCTTTTTGCTGGGCAGCAGGGTGTGGTGTGGGGAGGGGCTGCCTCAGGTGCCCTCAGCCAAAGGAAGGGAAAAGCGGGGCCAGAGAAAAGCTTGCTGTGGCTGGGGAGGGTCATCTGGTTACTGTGGGCTGGGAGGAATTACTGCGGCCTCGTGGCCAGAGCATGGGTGGAAGCTGCTTGGTAGCTCTGCTGCTTGTTCTTGATTAAACCCTTTTGGATGGCTGTACTAAGCTGTGATACCAGAGGTTATCAGTGAATCGGATGCCAGTGAAACCAAAGGCAAGGTTTTTAGGAGTGCCATCAGCCTTTGATGACTCCATACGGAGTTATGGGCTCTGAGCTTTACTGAATATCAGATTCTTGCCATTTTGGATCTTTATTTTTATATAAACCACCTCAACAATCTTAGTTTGTGACAACCGTAACAGTTTACATAGGAAAAATGTTTAATCTATTTTAGCCACTTTTGAATTTTACTTATAGAGAGTAATGAAGAGACAGAATCCTGTAAAGATGGCTGTGTCCTTGTTCACACAAGCTTCTTAATAGAAAAGCAAACTTGAATCTACCATGGCTTCTGCTGCAGTCTCAGTGGGAATTTGCTGGTCAGTCTTTGTCCCAAAGAAATGCAGCAACAAACCAGGTGCAGTAGAAAGAAAAGGCAACTGGGAAAAGTGGTTTCTCTGGGGGAGGCAGTACGATGGCTTGGGCAATAAATGGCAGGGAGGTTAAATGGGTACGATGTGCTGGCTACCACAAGGGTAAGTTACGGGACATGCAGTCAGTAAGGTATCCCTGCCTACAGTATTTTGCTGTGTCTGCTGATACTTTTGTTTTATTTGAAATTTTGCTTTTTAAAAACATCTGTGTTCTTCTGCCCCTAGGTTCCACAGTATGCATGCTGATTTAAACCCAGTCTCTTTCGCCTGTTCTCAACTGCAGAACTATGATCCTGAAAGAGCTTTAACAGATTACATCAATCGGCTGGAGGCACTACAAAGGCGACTGGGCAGCGTGCAGTCAGGTAAGGGCTCAGGCAGTGCTCCCTGTGACTCCTGGGTAGCACAAGGCACGGTTCCAAGTTAGAAGGTGTGTGCTGGTTCTCTGAGATACATAACAAACATCTTTGATTTTAGGCATTTTCAGCCTTAAACAAGACGCTATTCTGAGCTGTAGCACAAAAGCTCATTAAAAGGAAAATTGTAAAATTCTTTGCAGGGAGACACACAAGTGTGCTTTAATGACAGATTTTGAGTTTATTGGTAACACTTTAACTTTCCCTGATCTCTAATAAATGTGCAGCAAGGATTCAGTTGGCATCTTATTAAGATTTTAAGCTAGATGGAGAAAAACGTACCTAAAAGTTTGGGGTGTGGGAATACAAGGGGAATTTCTTCTCCTGACACTTTGATTACAGAAGTTACAGCCTTTTTGCCCCATAGGTGGTGGTAGTTTTTGTGCTGTAAAAGGAATACATCAAGCAAATTGTCAGGTCAATGGGACTTAATTTATCAAACTTGATGTGGGCATGATTTCTGCAGTTACTGTGTTTAAAGTCTTACTTCAGCATAAAATCCATCATTTGAGGAAGTTTTGTCCTTAAAAGATTTCCCATGTAAAATCTTTCATGCTTATTCAGCTGAGTAACATGTCATTGGTGAATTCTCATCTACTTATTCCAAGTAATCTTGATGAAAATCTTTCTCCATCTTACAGGTTCGACTTCATACACTCAGTTGCACGCAGGTATGAGAAGATAATAATACCCTTCCAACATCTCCACCACTGGCAGTGATGTTAATGGATTGCCTTCTGTAAATCTGTGCTCTTTCTGTGCTTTTGTATAACGTGTATATTGTGGGACCAATATGAACACAGATATACAATTGTATACAGTTCCATCCTGGCACACCCATGCAGACTGGGATTTATGTATATAGGCACTTCGTGTTCATGAAAAAAAAAAAAAAAACAAAACCAAAACCCCCCCCCCAAAAAAAAAAAAAAAAACCCCACCATTAAATTACATGTATATTTGTGGAATGCTAATTTAAATGATTAACTTATGAAGTGTGTATTTATCAAAAGGGTGCAAAGATGAAACTTGTGTATTAATGAAATTGAGCTACATTCAGCGAAGTTTACTTGCACTTTTTCTGGCAAGGCTACTGAAGTTACACGACTCGTAATATTTGCTACTGGCAGTGCAGACAGAATATCACTTGTAGAGACCTATTTTTGTAATGGTAGAAGTTTTGAATTTTATGGGTATTTTGTCAAAGTACTGAAATAAAGATGACTTCATGCTTTTAACTGTGTTCAAGAACCACTCCCTTATTCACACTGAATAGGTTGCTCCTACCTGCACTCCTCCTACTCGTGSTGGCTGCAGCTTTTACCTTTTAGATTCCAAAACGCTGGTACTAATGAGAAGACGGGTACAAGCTTGCTTTCTGAAGATCCTGGTCGCATCCGACGGGGCTGGAAGGGAAGATATCGTGCTCCCTCAGTTGCTGTGACTGATACAAACACAAGCTTTTTGTATAAGTTATACACGAGCTTAGAACAGGAAGGACGGGGCAAAGCCCTTGCTCCAGTAAGCACTGATGAAGGGGGGGAGCTCTTTGCATGACTGACTTCATACTTGAAAGAAAGAAAGAAAGAAAGGAATTTATTACACGTTTACTTAGAAAAGCTTTTCAGAATTGACAGGGTTGAGCACAAAAAAACTTCCACAAGAGGTCTGTTTATAAATTTAATTCAAAGTTCCTGTGAGCCAGAGCTCATTACCGTTTACCATCACCACTCTTGAACCAAACACCATTTAACAATCCTGCCTGAGTCAGTACAAAGGGGGACCACATTCAGCTATTTCACTTAATTTGTGACCATTTTATACACAAACATGTTATTTACAAAACTAACRTTGTTTGTATCATCACATTGTTACTTTCACACTTACATCAAGCTTCCAGMGATCACTACTTTCAGAAGGTTTTTTTTAGAAAATTATTTGTTGCTTTCTGAACCTAAGCATTTTACAACTGCTTCAAGTTAGACATTGAAGTCATTTATTCTCAGAAAAGACATCTCTCTGAACATTAGTAGTCTGCCTACTATGCAGCTGTACAGTAACATTTTTTTAAATAAGTATGTGGCCACTTCCAAGAATCAGCCAAGACCATACCTCATTCGCTTGGAACAGAATCACACATATCAAAGGTGGGGCACCACCAAGCACGCTCCCCCTCGGTGTCTGTTCCCTGATGGATTTACTGTTATTGGATCCAGAGGTGAGGTACACAGTCTTACCCCTTGTTATCTGGGCAAAGGTAATCTTCAATTATTTTTCAAAAGCAAAGAGTTCCATTTATAGAAATGACTTATTTCTTCACCTCAAAGAGTTGGCATGCACCTTAAAAGTGTTACACCAATAGAAAACACACTTTTTATTTAAAAATGCAATGACAAATTTGTAGAACAAGCAATTATACACAGCAGCATTAAATGGTGTGGGCAAACAAAACAGATGCAAAGACTTGCATTGGGTAGATTATTGTTGCTTTCCTAACAGTAGATGCAACAGTTTCCATTTGCCACTCATTTGTCACAATTTTATTCAACAGTCTGTTAGTTTACACAACTTAAATAAGTAAGGTTTTAGCTCCAGAATTTACAGTGACCTCCTCTTATATCTGATAATGGGGTTATTAGGTGTGTGTATCATTGTTGTATAATTTATAGTTGGAAAATAGTCATTGATGAGATCAAATTCATACAAACGAAGCAAAGTAGACCAAATAGTCTTAATCTGAACATAAGCAAAGTTTTCTCCAATGCAGCGATGACGGCCTAGGAGGAAAGCCATAAAAAGCAGTTAGAATACTTAGTTATTAAATCAGCTTTGACAACAAGCTAACTCTAAAAATTTTATGTGGATAGTAATTGCTTCTTTCCTTTCTAAAAAAGGTGAGGCTCTGATGCTGCACATACGCCACAATGTAACTCCATCAAAATCTTGTTTTTATAAGCTGTCACTGCATGAAACAGAGTAATTTGGATGAGATTGTGTTGTTCTGTCCTCACCAGAAAGCGTTAATTTATGTATCACCAAAGAAGCGTTTGCAACACTGAGAAAAGATACCAGCTATGACCATATTGTGGTGATATTTGCAAACTGTTTTGGCAGTTATGACTCTATGCAGATTTGTGTTCTGCCTTAAAACTGACTTTGTATTACCAGGTTTTTACCTTGACTTAAAAAGCCTTGAGTCAAATATCACATGTGCTAACCTAAAGATTTGTTTTGATTGCTACTCCGAATGATATACAGCTACTACTAATGCAAAACTAGCGACTTCATTCTTTTAACAGCACTTTCACAGTAAGAAAACTTTCAGGCAGCAATAGAAAGAAAAAATATATCCTCAGATGCTACAGCGTGGGGAGGTGCTGGACAAGATAACCAGTATGAGCCACTTCAGTAGACAATCACTCAGGAAGGCGCTGCCTTTTCTTACTCACCAGCGCCAAATGGAACGTATGCAAATTTCTCTCCAGCTGCTGGGTTATCTTGGAGATACCGGTCAGGCTTGAAGGCTAGAGCATCTTTCCAGGAGTCCCTGAGTCTGTGGTTAACAGTGGGAGATACACAGACCTGATGGCCGGGGGGAATATTATATCCAGCAACAGTCTACAAGACAAGACCCCACACATCACAAAATTTCTCCATTTTTCTTTTTACAGTGTTACCTGAAGTGCTGTATCATGAGGCCTGAATTTCAAAAGAGATTTTGGCTAAGCTCATTTAAAATTAATGCAGCCTAATACTTTATTGTTTTAATTGTACAGGGCACGATGTTCAAGTAGTTGCAGGAATCTTTCAGCTGCCTTAACAAGGCTGGCAATTCTACAGAAGGAGTTTTTAAAAAATGAATGAACTTAAAATTTGTTGAAAGCATTTGTCATGGGAAGGACATTCTTTTAAAAAATTACTTGACTTTCTGTCTTATTTGTACAAACAGCAAGTTTTCTTTCAGATTTACCTAGCTTGTGTTGTATTAAGTGCAAGCCAAATTTTTCCAAGATAGCTATTAATAGCTAAAAATACCTGGCAAAGAAAAAAAATCTTTAAATGGTAGCACCAAACTAAGAACTCAAGTGAGGCTGATCGCTAAAAGAGAGGGTCGGTTTTGCTGAATAAGACTGTAAGTGGCTGTTACTAGGTCCCCTCAGAGCCTTCCCTTCTCCAAGCTCAGCAAACCCTGTTCCCTCAGCCTCCTCACAGGACAAGTGCGGCAACCCCATACCATCTTGGTGGCCCTCTGCTTGCTTCACTTCATCAACACCTTGATTGCTGGGGACCAAAGGGGTCCAAAACTGGACACAAATAATTCCAGATGAAGGTAACAACTATCAAGTTCAAGGTATTAATTGCTTTCCTCAACACCAGCTACACTCCCACTGATACAACCCAGGATGCCATCAGCTTTCAYCCCCACCAGCAAACTCGGCTCACTCATGTTTTTGTTCTGCCAACCGGGACACCCCCCACCCGGCCTTTTCCAGCCCTGTTCTACTGAAGTGAAGTTAGCTCCAAGTGTACTCACTTGGGGAGTTTTGGCCATTCTCATCATGGTCATTATAGGAGGTCTAAGCCTTAAAGTTTCTTTTAGACAGCGATCCAGCAAACTGAGATCCTTGAGCTGAAAATATAGAGAAAATGATATATCAAAAGATAGCCAAGTCTATTCAACACAAACAAAATGGTATTTTATACCATTTAAAAATAAATAAATAATAATAAAAAAAAAAAGCAGAGAGTAAGCAGCTCATATTTAAATGTACTTCATTAGCTACCCTGATAATTCCTTTTTTTGTTTTCATTTGATTCAATTAAGAAGGAAAAAATCTCTGACCAGTGCAATCAATTATGACTAGTTTCTTACTAATCTGTCTCACGAGTGTTTTCTGATGCCTAATGAAAGAACAAGGTCACACTGCATCCCTTTCCTCAGTGGGAATATGAGGATCTTCCTCCTCTACAGAACTATCATTTCTTAAATAGAAATTGTAGGAACTGTAATTTCCTTAATCAACACTGATTAAAAAAACAGTAGCAAGCTGAAAATTTACTTGGAGAGGAGGAGATGGAGGAGATACATTGGCAAACAGTGTTATCACAGAGTGACTGTGCCAGTTTATAGAATCATGGAATTGGATTGGAAGGGACCTTTAAAGGTCATCTAGTCCAACCCCCGCTGCTGTGGGCAGCAGTATTATTCTAACACAAAGCATATGACTATATTTCATGTTTTTTGTTTTGTTTTGAATAAGCATCTGAAAGTATAAAAATACATTATTCCTGCTGGGTTACATACAAACCTGGTCATAAGTTAATGGTGGCAAGTCATCCCCACAAACTGCTTTTTGTTCTGCATAGCACTGTTCCTGTATTGATTTGTCTCTGGCTATGAAGAAGCCAAGCCAGGCACTGGTGGTGGAGGATGTGTGCTGCCCCGCTAGGAGCAACCCGATAAGCATTCCAGCAATTTCATCATCTGTCAGCGGACGGCCATCCCTAGGTTGAAGGGTGTTATGTTAGAACTTCATTTGTTCAGGTTTCCAGTTACAGTAGTATTTACAAATTCTTCTAATGTACTACTTTTTCCTCCTCCTCTTTTGTTGCCTACTCTAAATGGAGCAGCAAAAGATCGAGGGGTAGGGAGAAGGGAGACCAGAGGTAGAGAGACTCTCTAGGAGCCTTAAAGAACATCATTACTGAACAGCCAGCAAAGAGAAAGGAAGCAACCTCATGATCACTGATGAAAATCTTAGAAATCTAAATAACCATTTACAAGTAAAGTTTTTAAGCTGTTCTTAAGAATACAGCTCAGACCAATTGCTGGCAACAAAACCAATTCGGAACATGAGGGAATATTTCTTATTTTTTGGGAGACAGTTTTAACTGAAGAGCTCAAAGCTGAAGTAAAACATCTATAAATGACAATTCTTCAAACCCTTTGCTTACTTGTATGAAGCATCAAGTAGAGTTTGGAGAATGTCATCTTCCTTTTCCTCAGATTTTCGACGTTTCTGGATAACCTTGTAGAAAATATTCTTTATTTCTTTGTGTGCTCGATCTCGACGTCTGCGATTCAAAACACTTCTATTAGCAACTTTATACAAAGCAACACATAAAATGCTTATGAGGATTTATTGGGATGTCTAGAATAGCTTACGAACAAGAAATGGTGGGGGGGAAATCCAAACAACAAAGATGTTTAGATAAAATGCTTAAGTTGCTTCATCTGTTATATCTGGTACCTGAAGCTCGGCAGAGGTAGCCAACCTGGCAGAAGCCAGGCAGCATGAGTAAAACCCCCATCCAAATCGGCATACAGCTGAGCCACCTTCTCATTCAGTAAGCTTCTTATTTCTCTCCCATGTAAGCAATGACTTGCTGTCAAAATGATAAGTTCTGAAAGGGCTTCAAACAGGTCTGAGGAAAGATTTGAAAAATGTTACTGAAGATGCATTTCAGGCGAGATGTTACGTTTTACAGGTTATTCTTTATTTTTCTTTTGTACAAGAGAAAAATAAGTAACTGGACACAGATTAACAGTTTTAAATAGAGTTTTAGATTGTTTCACTAGGAGAATGAAGCATCTAATTTTACATTTCTCTGTGTCTATCAGGTCTCTCTTCAAACAACTTTTTAATTAGATCGCTGATTTCAGTAACTTTTTCCTAAGGTATTTCTTTCTAGAAATTTTTCTAGGAGAGCTAGTAATCCTTCCAAAGTAAGCCATGCAGCACAAGCTCAATCGTTAATAAATATAAAAGAAGTCATACAAAAACTTAATCTTGAAATCCAAATCCATGGGAAACCAGTTAGTTTTGCTGCTCACTGAATTATTTTTATATAATAATATTTATACATTTAAATATAAAATTATATATTATCATACTATTAACTATATTATATATAATATAAATTATACAATTACAAAATAAATAATAAATCTATTAAAATATATAAGTATTATAAATTATATAAATATTATATATTTAAATAYAAACATATATGTTTAAATAAAAAATATTTCTGACACTGTTATGCTACTGTGGGCTTGCAACAATGGTGATGGGCTATGTCTAGCAGGCTAGTTGGGAAAGACAGGTGGGAAATAAAAGAAGAATTCCACTTACATCACTAACCTAACCGTATCAGCTTCAAGGATGCAGTTTTTCAGCGTAGAAGATCCCCGAGCTAAGATCTCTGACATAGGCTCTGGGAAGTCAGAGCAGTATCTTTTCCCAGGGACTAAGAAGTGGTTACGCTGAGCTGACTCATATCATGCAAAACGAGCACGATTCAGCCAGGTAACAGGTACACTCTCGATGAGCTGACTAAGAAACCAAAAGTAAGATAGTCCGTCACTCCTTTCAATGATTTTCTGAGCAGCTTTATTSTCCAATAGCCTTAAATTTGGTTAAACAAAATCTGTATTTTGCATGTTTCTTCTGATGTTCAGTACAGTTTTACCTATGTCATTTTTAAGTTCTTTAATATTGCAGTAAATCATTTACAAAAACATACTGCATTGGCCTTGATTCCTTCCCAGAAAATCAGAGGAAAAATGCATCTGATCTTGCTTACTTTTTTCTCCACTCTCTCCCCATGCTTTGAAATACTCCTTTGTTTCTTCTTCAATCACAGATACATGCTGTTTAAACTGGGCAGTATTTAGCCCAGTTTTGAGCATCTTCTTCTGTTCCAAAAATACCTAGAGGAACCAAGACAGAAAAAGCAATCAGTACAAGGATCATCATATTAATGTAATTAACAATTTATTATCGTTTGTACTCTAAGAACATACAGAAGTAAAAAGAGATTATGATTAGGCCTGCAGGGTACAACAGATACTCAAATTTAAATAATAGGTAATATTCCGTTTTTCACCTTCTTTATTTTTCAATCAAAAGTTTAGTAACATCCAAGTAAAATACTAGCTGAAGGGAGCTACAATTCCCTCTTTTGCAGTACCAAAACAAAAAATAATTTTAGTATCTTTGTTAAACTTTATCCCTGAAGATACAAGCAGCATTCAGGATTGAAATATGGAACGCACTTAGGTACATAATCACAAACGTAATCAGACCTGTCCTTGCAAAGTCTGGATTCAGTCTGTGTTCCTTGTTATGTGGCCTCCTTGCTTTCTCTCCCCCAGAGCGTCTATCTTCCCTCATGCAGTAATACCTTACCTCTGGCCTAGAGATGCACCTTTCTTTTACAAGGCCCTCTGATCCCACTGCCCAGGAAGTCAGACACAGAAGCAGGAAGCAAACTGCTTCCTAGGAAAATGGTGAGCTTCACGTCCTTCTCACCTCTTCCTCTTTTTCTTTGTATAGACTCATAGCTAACAAACCTACTGGTAAAAAGCCCATTATTAGATGAGAACCATTCAATGGATTGACAGGACATCTACTCAGAAAATTATTCAATGAATTTTAAGGCCTAATTATGAATGAGCTATCTGCCCTATAGATCTGCAGTATACCACGAGCAACACACCAAAAATTGTCTTCCCACCAAGGGCTCTGCACATACTATGAAGTTATTCACAAAACAAAAGGCATAAGAAGAAAGGTTACTTCCTAGAAACTTCTGTTTTCAGAATGCAGTGGGGATTCCAGCAGTCTGTCAGAGGGTACACATGCCACAGAGCAGAGAGACAAGCACATTTTCCCTTGCAACATACTAGCCCATCTCCATCTCCAGCTTGATGGAGACAGGAATGGCACACAGGAGTGAACGCATCCTCTGCCATTTCAGCTCCTCTCAATGCAAAACTATCTGCAAGAGGCTTGGAGGGAGGAGACAGAGAGTGAATATGAGTTGATATATAGACTATGCATATTAACGAACAATTACCAGAATTACTGGTAAATAAGTAACTTCTTCCTTTTAAAGTAAGGGTGGTTCTTCTAAACATGACTGAAAGTCACTGTCAGACTGAAAAGATAGACCTAGCAGCTTGAGCAGAGAGAAGGGGGCCTCAAAAGAAAGTTCTGGATGATCCATCAATGGTAGAACGCTAATGAAAGTTTGAACGGCTCTCTAAACACCTTCCCAGTAGATGCTATGGATGTTGTCTATCTGGACTTCTGTAAGGCCTTTGACGTGGTCCCCCACAACATCCTTCTCTCTAAACTGGAGAGGTATGGATTTGATAGATGGACTGTCTAGTGGGTGAGGAATTGGTTGGAGGGTAGTGGTCAACGGCTCAATGTCCAGATGGAGATCAGTGACAAGTGGTGTCCCTCAGGGGTCCATATTGGGACCGGTACTGTTTAATATCTTCATCAATGACATAGATGGTGGGATGGAGTACACCCTCAGCAAGTTTGCAGATGACACCAAGCTGAGTAGTGCGGTTGACATGCCTGAGGGATGGGATGCCATCCAGAGGGACCTGGACAAGCTGGAGAAGTGGGCCCGTGTGAACCTCATGAGGTTCAACAAGGCCAAGTGCAAGGTCCTGCACCTGGGTTGGGGCAACCCCCAGTATCAATACAGGCTGGGGGGATGAAGGGACTGAGAGCAGCCCTGCTGAGAAGGACTTGGGGGTACTGGTGGATGAAAAGCTGGACATGAGCCAGCAATGTGCGCTCGCAGCCCAGAAAGCCAACCATATCCTGGGCTGCATCAAAAGAAGCATGGTCGAGGGAGGTGATTCTGCCCCTCTACTCTGCTCTGGTGAGACCCCACCTGGAGTACTGTGTCCAGCTCTGGAGCCCTCGGCACAAGAAAGACATGGACCTGTTGGAGCGGGTCCAGAGGAGGGCCACAAAAATGCTCAGGGGGATGGAACACCTCTCCTATGAAGAAAGGCTGAGAGAGTTGGGGTTGTTCAGCCTGGACAAGGAGACTCCGCCTGCTTATTGCAGCCTTTCAGTACTTAAAGGGGGTTGGACTAGATGACCTTTAAAGGTCCCTTCCAACCCAAACTATTCTATCATTCTATGCCTGAAATGAAATCGTGGTGGTAGCACCATGCAAAAAACCAGCTCACCTCTAGCAGAATGCATTCTGGCCACAACCGGACATGCTACCTCACTAGCTTCCTATAGGGAAACACACAACTAGAGATAATCAGTGTATGTCAATAGCAAAGTTCCTGCATCTCCTAGCTGTGGAAAAAAGTAGCCCAGGTGATTTTCTGAGGAACCTGAATCTGCAGAGATAAAAAGGAAGAAGTCCTTCTAGTATCAAAGGTATGAATGAAGTAGACTTATCCACAGATACCCAAGGCTTATTGAGTAATATGAAAAGATTAATCTCTTGACTAAAGCAGAACTCAGACACACTCTAGGGAAAAAACTAGGGTAACTCTAGAAAAAGACCTTATTTCAGAAAAAAAGCAGTATATGGTGGACCAGTGAGGTAGGCCTTAATCATCCCTATATGCCTGAAGAACACAGTTGTAAGAAATGCCCATTTCCAAGGAGGTTATAGAAAGTTCTATAAAACTCCTGAAGGATGAGATTAGATCGCATCAAAGAACTAGCTCTTGAATGAAGACAGACATTCAAAGCCATCCATGAGCTGTAGAGTGTGAAAGCAGAAGTCTAAATAGCTGTAACAACAAGTGGACGAACTTTCACAGAATTGAGACAAACCAGCACCTTTCATTTTCAAGCAGACATCCCACGACAGTCAGAATCCAAAGAACAAGCACAGTGAAAATCTGACCAACTTAGCAGTCTATGTCTGATTCATAGACACTTTTCTGAAACTAGTATATACCAGAGAAGAACACGAAAGATGTATTGCAGAGAATCATGTATCCTCTACRTTCTAGCAGCTCCAAAAGGGATCCCCAACTCCATCCCTGACTTTTTGAGGAAGACCTCCGACTCGGAACTGGTAGAAACAAGTCTGTTAGAATGGCCCCACTTGTGGAAGACGTCTCCTAGGACACAAGAAACGATCTCCTCCTTGTTATCCAGGCTGCAGTCCTGCTGATTTCATTCACAAAGGGATGGGAAGAGCTACACAAATCCATCAAGTGCAAAAAACCCACCACCCAAACAACCGAACAATCCTCCCCCCAAACTTTGTGACATTGTCTATCCACAATTTAACACTTCCTGACAAAGCAGGAGACAATTAAGTTCTCCTTTACTTATTTACAAAGTGGCAAGTTGYGGGTAGTCAGTTGTTTATGAGATTTCCAAAAGAATGGGGTAAGAACAACACACATACTTTGTGGATCACTGGAAAATGCCAGTGTGGAGGAAAAGAGACTAGTGATTACTGCCCCTAAGCCACATAATTAAGAGGGCAACAATCACTGCAAGTACCTTCGGCAGGGCAGAATGAAGAGCATGCTAAGGAGGAAAAGTCTTGATGGCTGCAGAAACTATTACTGGCCAAATGGCTGGCATCTATACAAACAAAATTAAGCCCAAACTGAAAATCCAAAAATAAAGTATATCACAATGCTGTTTCTGCCACCGAACTACTCTGTTGTACAACAGGCTGTCGATGTCAACATACAGTGAATACAGAGTCACAGTGGAGCAAGCCTGTCCACAGAAAAGTTGGCTTCTGCAGTTTAAGAGTCTGTCATGACAGACAACATGCACAAACAAGAAAACAGCCAACGCTTAGCTTGGAAACAATGCCACATGACACAGCCAGTGTGCTTCCAGACCCATGCAGACTGTATTCTGCAAACATACACAGACTGATTTTTGTCCGAGCAAGACAAACCTTGTGGTGCAAATTTTCAAATTAATACTCCTGTATCTAGATTTGGTGTGGCATAAATGAAAAATTGTCACTCTTAAAGCTCTCTCAAAGGGAAGACCTAAAGTTGATGGTAAAGGAAAAGTAAACTGCAGTCAGTGGCATGCTGTAAGGGAAGGAAAAAGAGACTCACGTACTAGTTTTTCCTCTATGGTGGGATTAGACGTTTTCAAGAACAAAAAATAGCAGCCAGACTGACGAATGGCCAGGTCGTAAATAAAGCAACCTAAACATGTTCAGTCTTGATTATCCAACTGAGACAATTGACCAACTGCATTATGCCTTGCTTCCAGAATTGTCTATGAACACACAACCCCATCATACAGAGCCAAGAGCTCAGGGCTGCCTACTCAGAATTTAAATTATGCTACTTTTCTACTCATATTTAAAATACATACYGTATTAGGGACATCATAAGCAACTCCCTTGCCAAAAACTGGTGTAGTTAACCGAGAGTATACATCCTCTGCATTCAAATCTTCATTTTTACTATTGAACAGTAGAGCRGCAGCATCACTACCCAGTAAGTATGTGAATGTCTTGCCAACCATAGTGAAACTGAATACAGGTCCGTACTAAGAGAGAAAAAAAMCCAAACAGTTTATTTTAAATAAGAAGAACACAAATCATTAAATCTGTATCTCTTTATGTACAGGCTTCCATAAATCACTTACTCTCCTAAGTGTCTAGAGACTTAATAAAGATATAAATATTTTAAACCACATTTAAATTCTGTTCTCAATATACTTACTAGTGATATCTAAAGTTATAACAAACACACACGATCTTGCACATTTTAAAACCATTTAGTTTAGAAAATGTAAATAAAAGATCAATTACACTACAAAAACTAGCAGGGAGATTACAGCACATACAGCCTCCAGTAATCTACAAACACTGTCTCAAAAAATTCTGGATTTGGAGTTATGCATAGGTAATTAAGAGCAAATAAGATTTTAAAGTTTAAAGGCCATCTCCAGCAGATCTTCACATACTAAATTTGGCTTTCTCTAAGCTAACCAAGCTAAGAATTAAGCTTATATTTCAGACAATGTGAAACAGATCAATAAATCTTATTTAATTGGAATTAAGTCTCTACTGCCTTCATCCATTTCTTTTGGGCTGTTATAGTATAAAACCTACTGAGGTTTTATACACCAGCCCTTTTAACATTGGAGAGGGCCCTAAAATCATCAAGATTGCCTACAGAGGTGGTCAGCTACATTCCAGCCTGGGCACAGACTCGTAAAGAGAGAGATTAAAAGTTCCCAATTAAGGCAAGAAACAACATCATGAAAATGGCTTTTTAATTAACTTGTGATTCAGCTACAAGCATTACCCAAATACACAGACATATTTTTTTAAATCTGAATCACAAGAGATATCTCAGAAAACACTATTTCTCTAACAACAATGTACATAAAGGGATCTGAAGAAACCAGAGCCTACCCTGCACACTCCATTCCATATTCGAGGTGCTAAATGAGAATGAACTGCTTTTAAACAGGCTCCATATAGAGAACTTAATAGACACACAAAAATATTTTAGCATATGCTCAGCCAGCCATGTGGAAAAACATACCTTGTCATAAGCATTTTCCAAAAATTCAATGGGACTTTTTCCAAATGCGATTGCATGTCCAAGGAAAGGGATGCTTGATGAAATATAGGGTGGGTATTTCTGAGGAAGAAAGAGAAAAATAAATATTGAATTTTCTTCAGAGAGTATAAATTCATGTCCATTTACACAAAACTAAACACAGAGGAGGCTTTAGACATGTTCTGTTTCAACTTTTTTGTGAAAAGGCCAGCTTTGGACAACTGATTATTTTTTTAAATAGAGTAACAGTGAGCCACATATAAAAGCAGCAGAGGTTAAAATAAAATGAATACGATTAACATTCTTGCTAACCTGCCTCTGAAAGCAAAGCACAAAGATACTGCAATTGGAAAGAACGCAGTCAGAACCAAAATAGTGCTGACGATTTGTTAAACTGTCCCGCAAAAGCATCAACCTCAGTTTAGCCACGAGTTTCACACATACGTGGGAGCCTTCTTTTAAGCTGCACTGATGAAACAGTACCGGGCACGGCCTTTGCCTCCACAGACCCTAAGCACCTCTGCTTCATGTGGTACCAACCAGCCGGGCAAAGGGACAGGCCAGCGCAACATTCCGGTCAGAAACCGTCCCTGGGGAGGTGCCGGGAACGCTCCTCGCTCGCCAGAACCGCTCCAGCATGCTTGGATTTTACCGCCCACTCCTTTGCGCTCCCCAAGAAGGGCCGTCCAGAGGTGAGCGCACCGCTGCTCGTCCGTCCGTCCGTCCGCACCCTGAAGGGAGGCCGCCCGGCTCCCCCCGGCCCTCTCCCCTGCGGTCGCCCCGCGGTGACCACCCCGCCCGTGGGAGGGCGGCGAAGGCCTCCGGGTCCCCTGCCCCAGCCCATCGCCTCTCCCTGGCCCCGCCGCGGGCGGCCTGAGGCTCCGCGCGTCCCCCAGCGCCTACCCTCTGTTCGGACCCGACGTGGCGCTGGTAACACAGCTGGAACAGGTAGCCGAGGCTCAGCGCGAAGGCGGAGGCGGCCAGCACCATGGAGAGAGGGTTGCCGACGGCCACCCGCTCCAGCAGGGACCCGCCGACCTCCATCAGGCTCAGCATCTCCTCAGCGCCCGCCACCACCCGCCGGGCTACGGGCACCCGCGCGCCACCCCCTCCGCGCGCCGCGCCTCAGGACGGGCCGGCGGCCGCCACGCCCCTCCGCGCTGGGCTGATCTCTGCCCATGTGACGATTCCTGGCGCCTGAGCCAACCGGCGGCCGTGCGCCACGGGGTGACGGCATCTGCCGGGCTGCGACGGCCGCCATTGGGCGGGCGGGGGGCGGGGCGCTGGGCCGCGGTCGCCGGTTGGCGGCCGGTTGGCAGCTGGCTGGGGCCTCGCGTGTCCGGGCGGGGGCGGTGGCCGTGGGGCCGCGCTGGGGCTGCCGGCGGGCGAGGGCCGCAGCCCCGAGCCCAGCCGCCCAGCGCGGCCTCTGAGCGGGGAGCGGGGCCTCGCCTGCCTCCTCCCGCAGCTATTTTCCTCCGCGGCCTTTTCCGGCTCCTCGGTCTGGCCTTGACCGGGCCGAGCGCTGCTGCCGGCGTTGCTCAGCGTCCGGCGCCGTCCCGTCGCTGACCGGCTCGGTGGCCTCTGCTCTCTGCCTCCTTCCTCGGCAGCACCACTCAGCCCCGGGGGGGCTGCAGCAGCTTCCTGGTGCCACAGCCCTAGGGTAGCAGCACGCTGGGGGTTAAACACGTGTGGGTAAAACACGCATGGGAATAAAACTCACATGGGATAAACTCGTGTGGACAAACAATGCGTGGGAATGTACTTGTGGGCTAAACATGCGTGGGTATGAACTCGTGTGGGGGTAAACCTGTGTGTTGAGGAACACGCGAGGGTGTGACTTTGCGTGGGGGTAAACACGTGGGTATGAACTCCTGTGGCAGAAACACGTGTGGGTATGAACTTGAGTGGGGTGAACACATGGGGAGAAACTGGTGCTGTGAATTTGCGTTGCGGTGTGTGGGTGTGAAACACGTGTGGAGAAACACGGGAGGGGACACACGTGGGGGATCATGCGTGGGGATGACCTGCACCAGAGGGCCCGCCTGGGATAACCCACATTAGGTAATCCACCCAGGATAATCCACACCAGGTAATCCACCTGGGATGACCCACACCGGGTAACTGACCCACACCAGGCAACCCACCCTGGATAATTCACGCTGGATAACCCACCCGGGATAACCCACACCAGGATAACCCACACACAGTAACCCACCTGGGAGAACCTACGCCAGAATGACCCACCGTGGATAACACATGCCAGAAAACCCACGTAGGATGACCCACCCATGATAACCCGTGCTAGCTAACCCATCCTGGATAACCCCCACCAGAGAATCCACGCGGGACAACCCACCCGGGACAACCCACCCGTGATAATCCACACCAACTAACTCCCCCAGCCAACAGGCCATGTCACACCAGCAATGTTGCTCGGACAGCCGAGCACACAGACACACGTTCTGTGCAGCAGAGAAAGGTCGGTCTTGTAAACGACAAGGCCCTGCCCAGCACGTGCCGTAGCGATGGATGCTTTCTGCGTGTCAGGCCTTTATTTGCCCGATGATCACACCTGCAAAAATCATGCCACTTAAAAAGATTTCACAGATGGGGCCCCTACAACAGCTGTATTAAAAATATTAAATTTAAGAGAGGATGCTTGGTTAGAAGCCATGGCAGATCACAGCAGTATACATGAAAAACTGGAAAGCTGTCGTCTTCTCGGTTGTTCGCTTCATCACCCTCTTATCTTGTGATGTATTTATACTCTTCAGGGGCATAGTTCAATGCTTACATTTTACTAATGGATTGAATGCCTGATACTCACTACTCGGGTCAAGTTGCTGTAGATTTTTCAGTGATGTAATAGATTTGGGGAGCTGGCCGATATCATTACTATTTGCAGTTAAACGGACCTCCAGTTCCCCTACGCTGTCTGGAATTTCCTTTAATGCGTTGTGAGATACGTCCAGTTCCCTGAGGCAAACCAGTTTAGATAGCTCCTCTGGAATTTTAATTAACTGATAAAGAAATAAAACCATTTATTTAGATACAACTCCTTCTCTTCCACAAAAAGTTTAAAAGGTAACTTTCCTGCGGGCAAAATAACATTCCATAATTTACTTTCAACAATAAAAGCTTCTGACCTTCGATTCTAGTGGAAGCTAACTCGGTATTTTCCAATAAAAATATGGATGCTGAGCGCAGAAATTTGCAGGGAAGCTTTTTAGACATGATAACAGAAAGGCAATAAAAAACATGCAGTAGAATAATACCTCCACAGCTGGAGCTTTAGAAGTAGTTCTTTTGGTCATTGTTATCATTAATGAAAAATTTTACCCTCTCAGAACACTCTAATTTTATTTTCTGTTTTCCTCAGCCACAAGGAAATGAAACATATTTTTCTTCTTTTTGATTCTGTTCTTACTTTGGTCTTTTCTAATTTTTATTTTCCTTCTTGGAACTTCAACTGTTCTCCAATTATTGTGGAAACTAAAGCTACAGCTCTCTGAGAAATGGATGTAAGATCACATACTTTTTGCTCCCGGGTCTGAAGAAAGCCAGCCCTTGGAAAGGATCATAACTGCATTTGAAATCATCTAAAGAAATACGAGCCTTTTCTGAAATCAGGTATGAAATACTGATTTTGCAAATTCTGGTGAAAAGAGAGATTTAAATGCCTAACTCATCAGGAGATTGTTTTGCCCTGTTCCTTAGTATTAAAAAAAAAAAAAAATTAAACTCTGGATTCTACAAATGTGAAGTAATTTTCTCTGCTATAAGAAATCAGGGATCCAATATAGCTTCTCTTGTTTGAATCAGTGAAAGTTTAATGACCAACTAATTTTAAGAAGTATGACACGAGTTGGAATGATTTGTTTATTTCACAGAGAGGAATCTTGGAGGCAGGCTTATCTGCCACATTCCAGCGAGTCATTTTATCTCTTCATATCCACTAGGATGGCAAATACCTACGTTCCTAATAGTACTAGAAAAATAGATGATCTGTTTCAGATCAATCTGATTATGAAAATATCACCTCAAGATATACCTCAATAACACTATATAAAGTGAGGTTCATGTCTAGTATTTCTAATTAAAAGAAATCCTAATAGATTTTTGTCCAGCTCTGATATTAAAAATAGGTAAATACGTACACATATTTGCCTCTCTAGAAACTGTTTTTCTGCTCTTTGTTTACTCTAGGTGTATTCAAACACAGGAGCTTTTACATCTGTTAGGAGGAAGTCTATTAATAATAATTTTGCAGCACAACAATCTGTGCAACACAAGTTTTTCTTACCCAGAGGAAATGTTCTCTTACCCTCAACCCATTCATTTGACACACTGCCAATGTCTCCAGTGAAGAAAGATGACATATTTCAGAAGGAAAAGATGCAAACTGGTTGTTTGACACATTTAGGTCTTTGATCACTTCCAGATTGCTAATCTGGAAAGGAATACTCTTTATCTGATTATTTGAAATATCAAATGTTTTTAAACACTTTAAAGAACACAGTTCTTCAGGACATGAGTCAAACTTCTTATGGTGTAACAGCAGTACCTGGAGAGCCTTCGTCTCGGACACCGCCGCTGGCGTGCTGTTGATTTCATTCTCACTTACATCCAAGTAAACTAGTTTTGTAAGGCTACGCAAGCATGCAGAAAATGAGGACAGTTTATTTTTAACTCTAGATGCTCCAAATCTTTAATGTCAGAAATTCCAGGTATTATTTCAGAAACAGAGTTGCCACTAAGATTTAAGGGTTTAAGATCAAATAGTGCACACAATGCATTTGGAAACTGAGAGAGCTTATTATTGCTGAGGTCAGTTTTGGTTACTCATATACAATTTTTTAATTCAACAGGAATGTATGTTAATGTGTTTCCAGAAAACTCTATTTTGGAGAGGTCTTTTAAATGTGATATTTGTTCATCCAGTGAGTCCAGTCAGTTTCTACTTAAAGAAAACTCCTTTAAATGTTTAAGTCTGTGAATATTAGCAGGAAGCTGGGTAAATTGATTATTATGTATAATGAGATGTTTCGACATGGTACAGTTGGAAAGATTATCTGTAATGCTTTTGAATAAACTTTTTGCAAGGTTCAGAAACCTAAGCCCTCGTAAATTCTCCACTTTATCTGAAAGAAACTCCAATTTGTTATCATCAACTCTGAGTTCTTTTAGTTTTGTCAACCAGAAAAGCTGCACAGGAAAAAATATCAACTTATTGTTACTAATTGAAAATTCTTGTTGTTTCTTGAGCTCTTTAATATCCTTTGGTAAACTCTGAATCAAGTTCTCACATATGCTGAGATTAGGAAGGTAGCAGAGGACCACTGGGAATATTGAGATTTGATTGGAATCAATGTTGAGTACCTTCAGATTTTTCATGTCAGCTATGGTATCTGGCAAAGTTTTTAGCTTGTTCTTTGCAAGCTCTAAAGTTTCAAGTTTTTTTCAGTGCAAAAGGAAATGCATCAATATTGTTGTGATTGAGAAAGAGTTCCTTAATAGTTACAAGCTTTGACAATTCTTCAGGGAGACATGATAACTGGTTGTGACTGACATTCAGTACTGTCAGTTTATGAAGTAAGGGTATTTCTGGTGGCAACAGTGTCAGTCTATTTCTTTCAAGTAACAGGATTTCCAGATTAGTTAGATTAACGGTATTTGAATGCAATGTTTTTATTTCATTGTTGTGTAAGAGCAAATATTTTAAATTTTGGGTTTCAAAACCAAGCAGAGGCACATTCCCTAGACCTTCATCATTTAGTCTAAGTAAGTGAGAAATTCTCATGTTTTTCTTCAGGCAACATATATGTTGATTCATTTTCATCACTTTCAAGATTCATTGCTGATGGTAATATGTCTGGTCTGGCATCTCCACTGGCAGCTTCTGAAAGGATTTGGTTTAGTTCTCCAGTATCCTTTTCAGCTGATGTTAGTAGTGTGTGTTTTCTCACACCTTTTTCAGAGACACCATGAGGCATTGTGGCAGCATTTATCTCAGCTGAGAATTCACATTCATACCTTTTTTCAGGTAAATCACTTCTTGATCTATTTTCCGTCATTTTATGGCTTTCCTCATTGCCAGCTGCTTTAGGAACTTCATGTGAAGTATCACTCAAACTTTTCATAGTTAGGTCGGCTACTTTAGGATTCTCTGATGAATGTAATTAGTCTTTCCTGGCATCATTACCTAGAATCTCATGAAAGCTTTTGTTTAGTCCTTTTGTATTTAGACCACTTGGAATTTCATCTTCTTCCTTCTCCAGAGACATTGTTCCTTTTTCTGGGTCGCTAATTGATTCTTATCAGTATTTTTTAAGAAATCAAACTGCAAGTGTGAAATCTATATGGAATAATATGTTTTAACATTAGTAGACTAAACTAGCAATTGTAAGAGATCTTGATAAAAATCTAGACTTCTTCCACATTTGTGAACTTTCCCACTTCTCTGTTTACCCGCAAAAAGGGATTACTTTACTGCAGTGCTTTCTACTTTAATACCTTGTTTTTCCAGACAATAGACTACAGATCACAAAACGTACATCACAAATGTGTGATTTGTTGCTTGACATTTCATAGAATAGCMCGACCTGTCTCAGACAACAGGCACTGCTCAGCTTAGCGGACGTTCCACAGTTCTCTAGAGCTCTGTTTGCATGTTCTTCCTGCTTTAAGCTTTAATTTACTATGTTAAACTTTTGTTCTCTTGCACTAGTGATGTATCTTCATAAACAGTATTTTCCCAAGTTCACTTGACTGCCAGTTGACAAACCAAAGGAATTAGTTGGTCTTTTCCTCTCCCCTTATAGGCAGATTTATGCCGTCAGGCGCAGCGTCAGGGCACGAAGCTGAAGCTGGAGCTAGAGCTGTCACAGAGTCTGTAAACTTAAGGCCGGAGACGATTTGTGGGTGATTTGAGTTTTGCCGCAATTCGGCCTGTCGGCCAACCTCAATTCATGCAGGTTTGCTTCACCACGGCAAAAGGTACCCGAACTAGATGGGTCCACTCCTTGCTCGTAGTGAGGCCTGCACTTAGGGGTGAACGATCCTCAGGTCAGCATGCTAGCCTGACGATTAATTATTCTGCTTGATAAAACTGTGCCTGTTTTTCACAGTTTTAAGTTTTCAGTTACTCTTCTGCCTTACTGTGCCTGGCTGGAGGCACTAGTCTCAAATCTGCTTCATCAGCTACACAGTTACTCACTTTAAAAAAGTGCTTGTTAGATAAGCTATAGGAGTTGGAGCTGAGTATCTCTTGCTTACAAAGTAATTTTCAGACTTGCCATTCTCGCAGCTTGTTTTCATTTTTTTTTTTGTTTCATACAGATAGGAGGATGTTACTAGTGGCCTGTGTCTACAGTGTTGGATTTCTCTCTGTTCTGATTTTGCATTTCCCCACTTTTAGATGAAAAGATTGTACTCGCCTTCCTTGTCACAGCAACACAGTGGAAAATGCTATGTACCCAGGTGCCAGAAGCCTGCTAGGAGTGGGTAACTGGGCTTTCACTACTTAACAACTCCACTGACATGCAACATCTGCAAACTTCTGGTTTGCCACGACTAACAGTTTCCAGTTTTCCTGATGAATTCCTGAGTGGTTTCCAAGGTGCACTACCTTAATTTGTAGTCACCATGGGACCCTCCTTATGATCCTCTCTGATGATCTTCCTTCACACCTTGCAAAGATGAGCCTGTTACAAAACACTGGTCTTTGGAAATAACACCTGCTTGGTAAGACATTTGATGGCAGTTTCAATAATAAAAACAACATAATAATAAAACTTTGCAATAATAAAAACAACAAACATGACTTGTTACAAACAATTTATTAAGTAGTAATAAATAAGAATTTAGCAGAAAGACCTATACAGCAATAAGGCATATTAACACTATTGTTAAATATGCAACTGACACATATTTTAACATTTTTCCTCTAGTTTTCGAACAAAGTGCTATGTAGAGAAGTGTATTTCTGATACCACTGCCAAGTGATAGCAAGGATGCACTATGAAGGACCTGACTTGCATTATTTACCTTAAATAAAATATAACAATCCATGAAGATTTACTGTTATTTATGCCAGTGAAGTTTAGGTAGAAAAGCATAGCTTGCTAAGAAGATTACAAAATATAAGAGTATAACTGCTTACTACTTTAATTTCATAAACTGCACTTACTAGTAGCAAGGTATGAGTAAAGTTACTACACAACAGCACAGTTCCTAACATTCATTTTAACTTTTATTTGAAAACTTAGAGGCAAGTGCTAATTTTTATTTTTTCTTAAAACTTTTTTACAAAATATTGCACGCTGTTTTAGCATGCAGTTTACATGGAAGAAACAGTCAAGTGCACTTAAAACCCTGAAATACAACCAGAAATTTCAAAGATTTGTGTTATGGATACTATTTTAAGGTACAAGAATATGTTTCAGACTGCATAGGGTCCCACCTTACACTTGGGACCCAACTTGTTGAGAGCCAGTCCTCACTCTGCAAAGAGCAGGCATAATGCTTACAAAATGTATCTGAGTTTCTTGCATTATAAATCTTCATTCCTGCATCCTGCACTGCTTGTAGCCTCAACAAACTGAAGTAATGAGTAGGAAAATTAATTTAACAGAAATAACTTAGTACCTCTCATATAAGTTTCCATTACTGCAGATGTGTTGCAATCCAGGGCAAGATTTATTAAACTTTCTGAAGTCCTCTGAGTAAGATTCATTTGTAAATCTGTATCTCCCCCTCCTCCATATACACATTTTATATTGCACAGCAAAAGTAAAAATCCATTTTTTTAAAAACAAGCATGCTAAACATTTAATATGGCTTCTGAATGATTTAAAGTATTTCCCTTTTGACATCCTCATGCAATATTTTAGAATAAATATGAATACAAAGTATGAGAAAGTTAAGAGTAAAAATAAAGCCAGCTATAACGTTTGTCAGAAACCAAATAAAAAACAAGAGTTTATCAAAAGTAGTTGCTCAAAGGTCTAATTGGTCTTTTAAGTGTACTTATCAACAGTATCTTAAAAATAAAGTGTGTCTACAAAATACTGTAATATATACAACTTCCTTGATGTTCCACAGAATGACATGAAAGGTAAGTCGGTTAACTGAGGCTTGCTTAATGGCACTGGTAGTCCCATAGTCCTCTGGGAACAAAAGCCTTACTTGGTTCATGCTCGTCCAACTCAGTAAACCATTTACATTTCATTAGCTTTATTGGTTAAGCTCAAGCCCTACAATAGCTTATATATGAAACACAAAAATATTTATAAAAAGAATAGATATGTTGTATAGTTTTTTTAAAAAAATAAACCATGCAGCTTCTGTACAAAGTTAAAAAACTGTACAAATTGACTTTTCTATTGTGTAAAATTCATGTACATGGAAGTCTTCTGTTACGATAAGAAATAAGTTGGTTTTTGCTTAGCCATAAGATGCTGTTTTGTAACTATTGTTCATTTCCATCATTCATTTCTTTCACTTGGCATTAACTGACCATTTAATTTCATCAGAAGTTTTACGACGAGACCTGCCTATATAAAGGTATACAATTAAATTCTATCAGCATTTCAGAACTATGACACAATTAACTTAAGTATATGACAAATGCAAGTAGATAAAATAACAAGTTAGAAGTTGCATCATTTTAGAAATAAGGAAAACAAAACCTAGATTTTTTTTTCTCAGATATCAGAAAGTGTTTTTCAAAATATTCAATCACTTCCCCTACAACCACCTTAATATATTAGAATCAAAAGCAACTACTGTCAAAGCATGCAAGATACTCAAAGCTCTAATTGTGTCACAACACATTTTAACATCGCATATTACCACTGATGCAGACTACTGGTAAAACAAGCATTTTCCATCAGACATCCACAAACACTATCAAAAGTTGCTGGTAGCAATTGCAGTGAAGTTGCTTTATAACACTGCCTTCACAGATCCTCAGTTTTATCCAATCTCAAACTCCGTTAGTTCCGATAGCAAAGTTACCAGCTCTAACTCTGTGATTCTCATCATATTTGGAATTATCCTTAGAGTCTGAGGGATTGGGCACATGTAACAAACAGTTTCAATTACAAAAAGAAAGTTTACCCTAATGATTACAGATGCATTTTATGTATTTTGAACCCTAAAGGCTTCACATGCTAGGAAAACAAGCAAACATTCAGAAATATTAAAAAGAAAGTTTTAAGATCATTTTTTGTGGGGGCTTGGCTTGGGCTTCTTTTATACTGTACAAGCGTGGTCAATCTCAAGAGAGAAGAGGCATGTATCTAGTTTAGGAAAAAATAATTGAACATAAAGGATGAAAAATGACAATGCTTACCTGTTTGGTATGCACAATAAAGCTCATTTTGTTTTCCAGACTGTGGATTTGAAAACATGTATCTCCATCTCCCAACTGCCACATAAAGCAACCATACTTTAGGCTGAGGAGTAAAGCCTACAATGAAATGTAAGAAACTGTCACTCAGAAAATATTCTCCATACTTATAAACTGAACTTTCCTTAGTTCACTTAGGCAGGATTCTGACTTAGAACAGTATGTTCCACAATCTAGTTGTAGCTTATAAAGTAGACAAGTGGAAAAATACAAGGCTTTCTATTAGTAGTGCCTTATAAAGATCTTAAAATCTTGGAAATCTTCAGTCAAGTTTAACCAAACAGTCGGATGTGAAATGACTACTACACAATGAATTTAAGAGAACAGAATTAAGTTTAACAGTTATCATTGGCAGTTCACTTAAGCTGACCTTTGTTTCCATGTTGAGGAGGTGCAGCCCTTTTACATTTACTCCTACATACACTTTGATGACTTTATGGCTACTTGAACTTGCTTTGGTGAATATCTGTCCTGTGAAAAAAGCTGCTCCATAAGTAGGAATTTCCCAGCAATTCTGCAAGAACATGCGCTGAAGGTGATGCATCTCTTTACTTACACCTTCACTGGTGCTGAGATTCTAGAAATAAAGGAACAATGGCAATCAACAAGTCTTCCCAAATAGTTGTGGTTATTTGAAGAAAAAACACTAGTTAGTGGCATTCCCACTAAACTAGTATTCCCAAAGTGCTCTCCCAGCAACCATCTTCCTACATCTAAATTAAACCCTAGAGCCACAGAAAGGCTCAAATGCCAAAAGAGACTGAGGCAGAAAGCAGATACCTGTACGAGCCTCAGAAATCTGAGCCACAGACACCTAACCTCTGCAGGGCCCCACAATTTTGCCTCTCTCAGAAGTATGTCGGACTCATCAGGGATAAGCAGCTATGCACCCATCTGACACTAAATGCATCATAATCCTTAAAACTAAGCATTCTTCCTCCTTTAAGGGGTCCAATCCAGTGAGGCATGGTAAGTTGAGCAAGTACCTCCCCCCTAAAATGATGGATTTTTTTCTTTTCTAAGCAAAAGAGAGGTGCAGTTTTCTTTTCTTTAGTGGAGCCCTCATTCAGAATGAGACAGGCTTCTGTTTCTTCCTCTTCAGTAGAGTGAAACAGTCACAACAAAGGATCACTAGAGTGCTTCTGCCTCAAAATAGACTGATGTAAAGTACCCTAACAAACAAAAAACTTGGCTGGGCCACACATGAGATGAGAAGGCACAGGCACGAGAGAGAACACCCGTCTTCAACAGTGGGGGGGCCATGACTGTGGGTGTGGTGGATGGGATCAACCTCTTTGGGTGCACACCCTGCATTACAGCTTATCTGAATTCTACACAGCCATTTTTAAAATGTAAAATATATTAATATCTTTGGAACAAAAGATTGCAACTCCCTTCCCCTTCCCCCATACCCCACACCCCAAAATAATGGCCTAAGAGCAGAAGTCAAGAAAGCTATGCTCATTCTTACATAGTATCTGTTACAAGAAAGAGTAGAAACTACTCTGCTATGCCCTCTGCTATACCATAGTCTTTGAAAGGCCACCATCATCCCCTCCATCTGTATTACAAAGAACAGCAACGATCTGCTGGTTTCTGACAAAAAAGGTGTAGGCACCAAGAGAAAGTTTATGATTGAGTAATGTCATCCCAAAAGAGGGGCAAGGCCTGGAAACATTCCCTGGGTACCTCTGCAGTGTTTCCTGTCAGCTACCTTTAGTGATGCATGTTAGCCAGTACAGTTCTCTGACACACCTCACTTTTTCCGCAATTTTTTATGAAGTTCACGAATTTAACCTTCAGGTGCCTCTGAACCCATTTGGAATCCATAGCCCTTCAGTTAGATGTCTTTTACAGAAACAGCCCAAGTCCACATTTAAAAATTTGCCCAGTTAACTGCTCTAGTCAAAGGAGTTTATGTGCGCGCGCATACATGCATCAGCAGCACTATCAGATCCCTAACATACAAGTTAGGCAGAAAGGACTGTGTGGATCTATTGCTACAAGCAGATGTGAAAATATAAGTCGGAGTACATTTTTTTACATGTATGCCTGAATTGGCAGTATCCCCAATACACAGTTAACACTGAAGATAAATGAACAGATGACAATTATATTTACTTCTAACAAACAGATCAACTGTAGCTGTACAAGAAAAACAGCATTGCAACAACCCATCCCCAAAAATTCAGAACATACACATTTCTAGCTTTATATACCAGTATTTTTGATCATTACCTGACAACCAGTCAAAAAATGTTTAAGACAGGATTTTCTACTATTTCATTATTTATCTCACCTTGTATTCATGAAGTATCCTGTTTGTCCAATGAGGAGCTTTACTTTTTAGTTTAGTGATTGGTACTATAGATTTAAGATTTTCTTCACTAAGAGAAAAACAAAGCAGAAGAAAGTTTTTCTTCACTAAACAAAGGAGAAAGAACAATGTCTGCCAGTTTGTATCTTCAAGTCACATATTGAGCTAGACAGTCAGTCAGTTCCTACTCTATCTTGCCTCATCAGGTGAGAAGCATTGCTGAAACATAAGCTAAGGCTTCCTAAGATACAGCGTAATTCTCAGTTAATGGAGATCCAGCTTTGTGTTACACACTTTGTGTCATGCATCATGGACATGGCACAGAGAGAAAAACGCTAGCACAACACATGACTCTTACTTGATTACAGACCAGTTTGGTGAATTCCAGTTTGGAAGCCAAAATGATATATGAACAGTCATTTATACCAGAATATTACATACTCAGAAAAGGCAACAGCTTATAGGTGCTCTTCCCTTCACTGTTGTGTTCAGCACCACCAAGGACTTGGCCCATTAATTTCCACATGAAAGTTAGATACTACATGATATGAAAGTGAAGCTATTTACATAAAGTGCCTTTAAAAAACCCACAACCAAACAACAAACAGTAAAAGGAAGCCTTTGCTAGTTTGTTTTTATGCACAATTATTCTAGGTTGTATCGCTAGGTTTTTGAGACTATTTAGTCATTTTTAAACTATATTTGTCAGTAATCGCACATATGATCTACCAATCAAAAACCCTGCACAGGACAATGCGTCCAGATCTTTAAGGTCAAGGATACCCTCATACAAACRACAGCCTGGATATAATTTTTAAATGGCCAGTCTTTTGATAAACATTTATGTCTACTACAAAAAAGTTCAGAATATAAATCTTTTCATCCATCTGAAGAAGAACAGAGATATTTTCCAACATCTTCATTTGAATATGGGTGGAAAGCACACCCAAATGCTCACAAAGCTCTTCTATCTGGCCCAAACTATCTTTCCAAGTAGTCCTGTCTACAGAGTCAAACAATTCCATTGAGCAGGATCAACTCATAGCCATACTGTTCATCTGCCCCAGTGTGGAAAGGAACACCACCCTGCAGCTGCTGGGATTCAGTGAGCGTAGTTTCATATTAAACCCAGTTGCGTTTAACTGCACACTCCTGCAGGTGTGGGCAGTCCCACTCAAAACCAATTCTCCTTATGCTTGATCTACCAACTGTGCAACTGCAGGACAAGATGGGTCAACAGCTGAACTTACTGAACAGCCCACCCAAAAGTTTTCCAGTCAGTGAGCTCATTCACTTAGTTTACTCTGTAATGATACAGTCTCTACACCTAACAGAAGGAAGAGAAAGGAACAAACAAGTGCAGTCAGTACAGACAGCCCTTTCAGAGGCAGCCCACACTTACATCAGTATAACTGTAGCAGAAAATGCACCCTGATTTACTGATGGTGGAGAACACAACCAAAAAAAAGCAAGCCAAGACAGCTCAGTTGATGCTGTGAATGAGAGGAGATGAGTAGTAGCATTCCAGAATAACACAGCTGCTGTTACATGAATGAATTGAGGTGGAGATGGTAGGGGGTGAAGGTGCACACAGTAGAGAACTGGAATCCTGATGTGCTCAGGATCCTGTGTAGAAATGTATGTGGGAGGAAAAAGCTGTATCCCAGAACAGCTCAGCTACTGTTGTGCTGGCAAGCAGAGCGATGGAGAGAGAAAAGCACCATCTGGCAGAGCCCTACTGGGGCTATGTTTCTGAGCAATTTAGTAGAGCAGTTCACATACAAATGAGAGAACAGAAATAATCTCTCTGCAKGGTCTGTTCTCTTCAAAGAGGGAGGAAAGCCAATCCCAGAAGTTGGTCTAACTGGACATAATAAGAGGTTTCTTCAGCATTGTCCAAAGTCTCAGTCCTGTCAAAAGCCTTCATTCACATGAATACTGTTACTCATTTTGGTATTATTGTATGGCAGTATAGACTTACAGAATACAGAACCTCCATCCCTCTGCCTGGGACTGCAATAATTAAGATTAACATATTTTTCAGACCCCATGTCAAGCTTCTATTAACGCTATGAGGGTTATGTGAYTACTCTGAACTAGAGCTCAGTGATGGGGAAAAATAATAAATATATCATAC
>JAYKAV010002910.1:3373754-3506658 GCA_035582835.1 Phoebastria nigripes | reverse complement strand
GTAAGTGCTATCTAAAAATACTTAATCTARAACCATAATTTTAAGTTTTAAACACACACACTTACTTTAGAAAGCCCTGTTTATGTTTCTTGCTCTCATAATTTCCATAGACTATTTGTAAAAGCAGACTTGCCAGTGTGATCAGCTTGGCATCAGGTGATGTATAGAAACCTTTCAGTAAATTATATCTGGCTTCATCAAAAAGGATAAGAATAGCCAATGGATCCTCAATCTGTTAAAAAGATTTAAATAATATGATTTCTTTGTAAAAGAAAATTAGTTTAGAAATTATAAATACAATTTCTCACCAATTCAGAGACAGAAGACAAAAGTGTGATCCTGACTGAAGTGTACATTTTAGTAATGCTTTGTAATAGAAAAAATGACATATTTGCATTGACTTCATTCAAGACTTCACTGATCTAACACACTTACAAATTAAAGATGACTAGCACACCRTGCCCAATCAAAAGGTTCACAGAAATATTGACATCTGTGTTTTTTTTCCCCCATGAATCCATTTTGAATATGTTTGAATAATCCCATTGAAATTGACCAATTAAATATCTGAAAAATCACAGCACAAGGAAAAGAAAGAAAATTGGGCAGGTTGTTTTTAGCTGTGTGACAGACAGATAGAGACTGAGGCACAAAGACTTATGATAAACCAAACAGCTGGGAAGGTGAGAAAAAAGAGAGAGAGAGAAGAGAGAGAGAGAGGGCAGGAGGGCGAGAGGAGGGGCGGAAGGGAGGGAAGAACCTGAAGACTCTAACTATTACAGAAAAGGAGAGGAGAGGTCCGGTTTACGTAAGTTTGGAAATTACTAGTCATTAAACACACTGAGTGTTGATGGTCAAAGYGTTCTGACTCTGACCATGATTTCATGCTATCACTTCCAAGTGCAGACCTTTTTTTCTATTTCCAGTGGAAGTCTCACATCTCTTCTCAGGAAAAGCTGTGAAGTTTCCCTTTGAGGATCCAAGTTTGTCAGTTCAGTGAATATTTCAGGCCAATCTCGAATATGCTGCAAAGGCTTGTGGTATGGCTTCAGTTGGAGGCCTGAAAAATAACAGGTTTTGTTTATAAATAAACAAACAGAATAACCCAGCACACACACACGTGCGCACACACACATATATATATGATTAAATGCTGCACCAAAACCAGAGTATCTGAAACTGAGGACTCATTAACAAACATTTTTCCCTATGTTTTCTAAACTGCTATATATAAAAGGTTTTGAAAATATGGGTTTATTGRCAAAACTCTCAGCATCAATTAATTAAATGCACTACTGATGAACCTTTGTTATTTTCAGCCTCTCAAGAGTGAAGTTGCATTTAAAAATTTAATGGAACACCAAGACAGGCCTTAAAAACACAATAATAAAACATTAGAAACTGTTGTCTCAATTATTATGGGAGAAATACAAAGTCCAATAATCTTGTTCCTGACAGAAAAATACACATATAGTTTATCTTATAAATGTATTTGCCATTTTTGGATATATATAAACCCCATAAACTTTCAGAACAGACATTCTTTTTTTTAATCTGTAAAACGTCTTGATTCTTAACAGGCTACAGTCATTCAATGTTTCATGTTCTCGTGTGTATATGAGAGCTGAGAAATCAATACAGAGCTTTCGACTACAGTCCTACTATGTACTACAGTCCATACCTTCAGTTACGCTCATTCACTTACCCTGCCTGTCCTTGTTATCATTGCTTGGCTGTTTTCTAGTAGTGAGGAACTAGAAGGCTGTATCTGCCTCATCCTCACTGCTCTGGCTCTTACATTGTGACATTTCACATTATATGAAAAACTTCAAAGGACATGTTATAGTGCAACATCTTTTCACTGAGAATAATCTGTTCACTCAACTTATCCACCTTACATTCAAACACAGAAAAACATTATGTTCGTCCTCCAAACAAGAAAACTATGGTCTTTACAGTTGTACACAAACTGCAAGAAATACATTTTATAATGAAACTTGTCCATTAGTTGTTTGAAGCCGTAAATCAGAAGCTGACTCATTTTCAAACCGAGGCTAAATATCTAGAGAATTACTTGCTTTTAAACAAACAATGTATCAGTGAGCTCTTCCCCTCAAATACAAGGGTAATACTTCAATGATTTGAGTAAAACATGACATACGTATTTAGAAAAAGCACAAGCAGCAAGACTTCAACACTCAAACACTTCCTTTCTTCCAGACATTAACATCCATGTTTAACTGAGGGTTACAGTAGTCATGTGGCATACAGCAAAGTAAAAAGGCAAATGGCATGACACTGGTAGAAAAAGGTTAAAAAAGAACAAAGAAAAGATTTCCTGCAATATTTATAGATAACAAAAAAAAAGGTAACAATGCCACTGTAGTGGAAGATTGACAACAGTAAATAAAATTTTAAATGCAAGGCTTCTGTGTWAATGGTACTGTCAACACAGTATCCTACCAGACCTGAATTGTGCTTTGTAAATCCATTATAATGTGTCCCATAGCTATCTTGTTGCAGCAGTACTGTTTACGACGTTTTCTGACAAAACACAATCACAATCATTGGCTTTTGTGGTTCTATTTATCTTTTGCTACATATCTCAAACTACAACTATAATACACTTTTTATTTAGACCAGAAATACCAAAAAATACAGCAAATGTAATAATGACGTTTTGCATCAGAATTCCCTCCCACCAAATATATCTGAAAAGTTGTTTATCAAAAATCATTTTGGTGCAAAACACATGAAAATTCATATGATTAAAGGACCTAATGAAAAAACATTAATCAGCTTTACTTTAATTACTAGTTTTAAATAGATTAAACATYGGTAAAAACAACTACATGCATCCAATTTCAGATACTCTGGGAAGAAAAATACCACTAAAATCAGGGTAAGTTAGCAGTAAGAACTATGACAGCAAAGGTGTCCTATAACAGAAAGGCAATCTGGACTAGCCTCATCTTCCTACATGAAATACATTCTAGATGCCACAGTGATACAAGGTCAGACCTATTGGGGGTACCCAGAAYGATGGCTAAAATGGAGAAGCTCTCTATAGCTCTGAAAGCACAGTTTRGAGACATCAGGCTGTAAAGGCTGGGAGTTGATCTACTGGAGGAAAGCTTAAGCAGAGGAAATAGAAAAATTGGTTTCACTCCCTATGCAAAAGATACAAAGAATGACACTTACAGGGATTACAGAGTCTCCGGCAGGGGCAAAGTGTATTAACAGACAGTCTAGATACAAATTAACTCCTAAAGGATGGCTTTTAAAAGCTGATAGAAAGAGGTTAATACAGGACTGTCAGAGAGCATGTTTCCTGTTTTCCTAAGAAAATATCATTTTTTTTCTAAAGGCAAGCAGAAATAAAAAAACTATGATAAACTCTCAAGTATAACGATCYTCCTTGTTACTTACTGAGGTTCTCAGAACAGATCCAGATAGTGAAGTACTGCTGAGTTTCTTGAGACAAACGCATCCCCTCCATTATCTGCTGTACAGTAGTATTGTTTCCATGTTTCAACTCAACAGAGCGGTATGACCCATCCATACGATAAATTCGTGCCTTTTCATACTACATAAAAATTTAAACATATTAAACAAAGAACTTGTTAAAATCCTTTCTGTTCRTGCTTCTAGAGGAAAGCAATTCTACCGTAATTCAGCAACATCCATATTGTTGATAAAAAGAATATTGCACAACTTCTGCATATTTACTGTTTATCAAAACTGCTTGTTTCATATCCTATGCAAGTTATTATACTGTGCTTTTTACCACAATAACTCCAAGAAAGACCTTACTGATACTTTGAGGACTTCACTTCTGTTGAACTCAAAGGCAAGTAGGCATTTGAAAGTTCCCTGAGGGATTTGGGCTCAACTGCCTATGCATATCCCAAAATATCCACCTCACCATTACTGGCAGGTTATGAATTATTCCCCTCATTACAGAGGGAAGCACCACCCTTTTACACAGACCCCAGTACAATAAGAATACAATCTCACTAAGATCTTTTAGCACTTCTCTAACATTACTAATAATAAATAATTTTCCCCTTCAGAACTCACATAGCTTTCACTGAATTGCATGTGGGCCCAGAGTATGCCTCCTGAAAGACGTACTTAAACGTAAATCTGGTGCTTAAAGCATATACACACAAGTCATAAATCAATGAAACTTCTTGTTTTCATCTCTCTAACAGGTTAAATGTTTCAGCTGCTTAAATAAAAAAGTTGCAGGAATTTGTTATTTCCCTTCTTCCAATCTACTTAGTCGTCTAAAACTGAGTTCCTAAAAACTTCTGGAAAAAAAGATTAATGCCTTGGAAAATGACAACTGACTGAAAATGAGGCTGGAATGGAAAACATCAGTCTATTTTTGCTGCAGTAGTCACTGTGACTCTCTTACTGCAGTAACTTCTATCACTTTTTTTATTTTAATGTATTAATTCAATAGTAGWAAGTGGCAACATAGTATCACAATATTACACTGTGAAATCTACTTAAAAGGTGTGCATTAGTCTTTTAGAGTCATTAGACACACATCTACCATTTGATCAACTGCATAATAAGATCCCTAAAATAAAGGAGGTCAATTCCTGCATTAATTATTTTGGAAGATTCATTCATATAGAGTGAAATGAAGWTAATTTAAAACATCTTGAAAAATTGACAGGTTTACTGCCACCTGCCTACAGAGATGCAAGTTCCATCTGAAGTCAAAGAAAAGAAACAAGTGTTTTAKATCATTTGGTTAATTTTAAATCTACTTCAGGACRAGAGGAATCGCATCATAAACTTTGGTTACTATCCCGGCTAGATCTCCACTGACTGCCAAGGAAGCCTACACTGACTAACTGATGTAAAGCCTATTTTGTAGAAGCCTACATTTAGCCAGCTGAATGTTCCTGTTTATCAACATGTAAGATGACAATGCATAAAGAAAGCTGATGGTCGTATGATCAAAAGTAGACACAAAATCGGTAGCTGATGTGATGCTCCTACAAATAAGTCAAAACATCACGTTTAAAGTCTTACATGTATTTCTTGAGCAATAAATATAGACAGAAACATTCAAAGAGACAAAATGTCAGTTTGTCAATATTTACACTAACAATTTCAGTATACTGCACATTTCCAATAACAGCTCTAAGTGAGCCTAGCTCTYCTACAAGTTTATGTGTAAATTAAATATAAACTTTAAACTATTTAGAAAATAAACTCATACAGGTTTATTTATGGCTTCCTTCAGCAGTTTTGCAGTTTCTTCCCACTCATTTTGTTTGTTCTCTTCACAGACATTCAGTGGAGATCTTCCTTGTTGATCAGTAATGTGCTACAAACAAACAGAAACACTGATAATACATTGTTTTCACTGGAGATAGGTAAACATTTACACATTTTTTGAGATTATTAAAATCCTTGATCCTAGGGTTCAAACATTTAATTGACATACAATGGGAAAAGTAGAGGTAATGAAAAATACTTAACCATTTTTTGGTAGTCTCTCAACAGGATCATTGTGTTTACACATTGTGATCTGGACACAAAATATTTCACATACACAAGCTAGAAACTGTTGCTAAAACTGCTATTTCTATACACAAACAGAACTTACTCTGTCAATTTCKGGATGATTTAGTAGAATTTGTACTATTTCAGCATGCCCACCTCCAGCAGCAAAATGAAGAGGAGAGCTAAGTTGGCCATTCAAAAGATTTGGATTGCATTTCCCTTTCTCCAACAACATTCGAGTGGCTTCAACTTTTCCATACCTGCAGACAGGTTTAAAGCAGAACAGACACAGCAAATGTAAAATAAAATCCTTTTTTCAGATAGTCCTAAATATGGAAAAGTGCATTTCCATGCTCAAGAGTTTYTAGCTTTGAAATGATACCAAAGACAATGGCACATTAATAAGTTTGTAGAAATTAGTATCAGTTCTGCACTTCTTTGGTAACCATTGGTCTAGTAACCATTTATTGGATTCATTACAGACAAACTGAACCTTGCTTTAAACTAGCAAAGTTTGGGTATTTGTAGCAATTCAGTCATGGCAAAACAGAGTTCAGGCTTGCCTGAAAGAAAAAAAAAAGAAAAAAAAAAAAAAAAAATCTATGTGAGAATCAGAGTAAAGCTTCTGATTGTCATGCAGATGGATCCTGAGGACTCTTAAGCCTCACGCTGATAACTGGTAAATCTTGTGTATACTGTCTATGCAAACTTTCTGACAAACACTAAAAATCAAATAAGTTTGTTTTTTTTTTTTTTTATAACCAAGTTTGATTTTCATGGTATTCATATCATCAGACAGTAAATACAGAAGACTAACTTGCATAAAGATAAAACAAAAGCATTTTTAAAAGAACTGAGGAAAGCTCTCAAGCACTTACAGATTAAATCATCACAGAGTTATAGTCAGACAAGTTGACCTCTGTAGATCACCTAGTCCAGCTTCCCACCCAAAGCTTGACCATCACCAAAACGTGCTCAGCTCAGCTACTGCTGTGCTGTAAAACTGCTCACAGCCTTTAACCAACAAAGGCAGTAAAAGTTACCACACTAAACTAGACCCATTGTCTCCATCAGGTATTAGAACAGATGCTTCAGGACAGAGATAAGAGGCAATAGGTAAGTGTTTGATGATACGATCTCCACACCTGGTCTCCTCTGAAACCATTCAGATTGAAATTATCTCAAAACCTGAAGCAATCTTCCTCTTCAGAAGGTTGACACTAGAGTCAAAGTGTAAAAAGTCCAGAGTTTTTTAATTTCTCATTTTTGAGTCTGTATGATAAATTACATAAATGATTATCAAAGAATCATGATAGCAAGAATGCATTTGATTGGCAAAACTATATTCATCTGACTCACCAGCATGCATAATGGATAGGTGCCCAGTGGTCACTATCTAACTGATTAACAGAAAACTTTTTATCCAGAAGGTGGCTTAGTAAATCAGAGTCACCTTCGCAAGCACTGCGGTGAAGAGGGAAATCATCTACCCACTGATGTTCCCTATGAATTAAAAGGGGAAACAGGAGGAAAACACAGTTCAGAAATATTTCAATAGTTGAGAACATTGACTTTTTTAAAATTACTAACATAGCACTAACTGTAGATCTACATGAAGAATAAAAATGAAGCTCATGCAGCTAAGATGTGCCAGTATTCATACAACTAGTATTTTCGTCATGCAGTAGTCAAGCCACAGCTGTATTCATTATGCTAAGAAATGCTTCCCTAATGTTTATAATTTAAACCTTTCTTGATCCATCCTTTAATTGTTGTGTTTCAGTACTCAGAGATTTCAAATAGATTTTTTTTTAAATATGTATTTATACAGTAAAGCCCTAAAGTAATAGGAATCTCATTCTGACCTAGTCTACCAAGTACTACTGTAATATAACAAAACAAAATTATCCATTAATGAAAAAGGAATGTAACATAATACTTGTCCTCTGTGACACTGCTCATGCTACGTTGCCACTTTTCTCTTTTAGGAATCTGAATCTTTGAATAGTCTGGGGCTCCAAGGCCAAAGTATGGATTTATTACCACTTTGTCAACCTGTGAAGACATAATTTAAACACAACTGAAAAAATATCTTACCGAGATTTGGCTAAATAATCCCCCATCCAGGCCGTGTATTCCCTTGAAACCAAAGTTATGATAGTAACATTTTATAATTAAAGAGAATGATGTTCAAATGAGAGGATTTGAAAAAACATTTAGCAGTAAGCAAGCAATACAGAAATCTGATTATATTAAACATAAAGCACACACTCATATCAAATAAATGAATGAATTGTAAAATGAAAATGTATGTATGTTTCACAAATATAAAATGAAAATACAGTTCTTACCCTATTGGTATACTGAAGATCAGATCCAAACAAAGGATTATAGATACACATATCTGCTTTCTCCAATGCCAGCATTTTACTCTTTATTTCCAGGGCAGTATAACCCATGTGTAACGAGCTCTCTGTTTGACCAGGTTCTATAGCATAGGCAGGGTTTATTACATTTGTCTTAATTCTCTCAAGTGGAGATGGTCTGAATAAAGCTGGAATGGAGTGAGACTGGGTGTGCCGTTCATCCAACCACCTGCAGGAGAGAATGGGCAAGTCATTCATTTTCAGGTAGAAAAGGACTATTTTGGTCATGCCTGCCCATTATTTTGTTTGATTAAGGGTTGTATGTATGATAATCACACATTTTAATTTAAAAAATAATATTAATTATAATGCGCACAGCCAATTTTATAGCACTAAATTAATCCCCAAACATGAAATTTTTTAACCAAATATAGTTAAGCAAATGTATTTGCTCAAACACATATCCTGCAGATGCAAACTCTCAAAGAAAAGGAAATTATAAACTAAGAGTAACATTGGTTATAGCCAAAACACTTAACCACACCACCATTTCGTTTACTTTCAGTTTATCAGTATTACTACTCTGAACATACAAATTTTGAAACTTAAAGCAGTTTAAGGGTGAGTTGAAGTTTCAATATCTGTGCTGACTTAAGCCTTCTAACTTGTGTGTTTCATTAGGGAGAGGAGGGAAAAGGCAAAAAATCAGAAGGTCCTTTGACAGTTTCCAAACTGCTAAGTCTCTTTCACATAGGCTATGACCCGCCTTTTCACAAAGCTGTGCTGAAGGTTATTCTCTTCTAAGTGCACTCCTACTGACAGTGTGGAAGGGCTTTAGAGCCCTCTTACTCTGAGCTAGAGGGAAAAGTCAGCACTGTACAACTGCTGCATTTTTTCCTGCCACATATGCAATATAACACAGGGCTCAGGATTTTTGGATAAATATATTTTCACTGAATTGCTAAATTATTTTAGTGTTATGTTGAATGGGGCACATTTTAACAAAGGGTCTAAAGCCAGGTTTGTATTTAAGGTTTCTGCACRTACTTTCTCACAAGCTTGAGATAAACATGTACTTTGCTGGAATACAATAAATTCCATTTAGTGATTTAGCCTGGAAATATAGAAGAAAGGTAAGTACATACTTTGGAAAGATAGATCCACTGACAGACTGCCTGGATCTTGTCTGTCCCAGAACCATGTGTAAGGATGGCAGAACGTGGCCTGCAGTTCAATGCATATGCTTAGGCCTGGATTTTTAAGTCCCAGATCCAAGCTATCGTGTGCTGCAAAAGCCATGTTCTCTTCACTTTTTCATGGTCCTGCTGGGAAGGAGGACTGTAAAATTGTGATCATTGTGCTATAAACACCCTCTTGCTAGGGAATATGCACTCCCTTTGTAAACAGGGGGTTAATTTAAATGCAAATCATAATGGTATACAATTAACAGGATAGTTTTACTACACACTGGCAAATACTCTTACAGATGGCAGTTATGTCACTTATAGAAGATTAATCATTAGTATTTTATATGATTTTACAAAATCTTCACGGTGAGCAAGAACTTCCAAAAAGCCACTTGACTTACATAAGCACACCATTCTTCAGTTTGCAAAAGATTTTTAAAAAGATTTAGAAATTTGTTGTCAGGGTTTCAGTTTCTGATAAACATGAAGAAAATAACATATCATATTTCCTTCTTAATCACAAGAATGCTATAAAAACTATGCGCTACATCTACAAATTATCTTGTTTAACTGCTATTTTAAGGTATTTTTACTCATGGCATTTCTTACTTGTCCAAGGCAATTAACATTCTTGCAGTAAGCGTAGCAAAATGGGTGCTGGATTCACTGCAGACTCTCATGATGTCTTGTAAACAGTAGAACACAGGGCATCCAGGACTGTATGCATATTTCGTATTATCTAAAAATGAAACATACTCTGTAGACACATCGATGAGAAGAAGAATCTTATTTTCCCTTCTGCATCTTTTGTAGTTACACGTTCCTAACTAATTGACAGTATATTCTAACTTTATACTAAATTACTTTTTTCCAAATGATAATTGATAGAAATTACATACAATCCTTACATAACAATTCACAACTCAACAGGGTAGCCTTAAAAACCTTAAAGTGTTCAGTTACTATTCCATCAGTGTGATCAGCTTCATCTGAGGAATTAATATTAAACATATACTGTTGCCAGAAAAAAAGAACAGGACTTAGGACTAGAAGAGGTATTTATTGCTATTGGTAACTCCACAATGGTATTTATTTGATAGTTTTTATCCTTAAGGCCTATCAGTAAGGCAAAAATGAAGGAGTTTCCCCAAAAGCACACAGACATTTACTTCAGGCTTTTTTAAAAAATACTTTCCTGACAAGCAATTTACTTTGCCTTCTAAAGACTTTATTCACCATTCTTTATTCAAACAAAACTGTTTACAGACTTCAATAAGCATTCTTCTCTGAGTAAAGAACATTGATCTGAACAGGATGTCTTAATTACATTTGCATTCAGTAAATTCTATACAAGTTAATGCATATGTTTGGAAATATAATCAAGTGAACAAATACAGCTTAAAACAGAAGTGTGCTATCATTACAGAAACAAAGGCAAAACATTAAAAACAAGGTTTTTTCCTTAATTTTAAGTAATTTTTTCAAGTTTTAAAGTATTCAGAGAGTGATTTCCACCTGAATGCAACTTTTAATGTTTAAATACAGAAAAAGCCATATAGCATATTCATAAAAATTCTTAATAAACCCTCAGCTGAACTTCTGCTAAAATGGGTGCAACTTCAGAAATTATGCTCAAYGTTACCTTTCACAACAGTTGGAACAATGTAAAGTGATGCCTCCTGGCCTGCCTTCTCTCCATCAAGAGGAAATTTCTTCATTAACACTACACGCTTTCCTAGCACAGTATTAAAAAAAMCCCAAAATAATTAATTAACCAACAAAACAACAAAAAAAAAGCAACAATCGAGAGTTGGCTATCTGAAAGCTTACCAGACTCAATCTTCCTAATTTCTAGGAAGAAAAAATTATTATTATTATAAGCTATAATCTAAAGCAAGCTAAGAAAATCTAAATACATATGAAAAAATAAAGAACATAAATATGTATATAGCCATTAACATGAAAAATGACATGACTGTACCCCTTTTTTCATAGCAACTTTTCTATATCCCTGATTTTTTGTAGCATTCAGCCCCCCAAACCACCTATCTTTGAGTTAAACAAGATTATTTTTGAAATGGGAAAGCACAGCTGCACACTATATTCCATGTTAGGGTGAATGCTTTATTCATGTAGTGGTAGGACAGTATTTTCCATGTTATCCTCCCTTCCACCCTTACAGAATTTAGCATTTTGCTTGCTTTTCTGACCTCAGCTATGTATTTTAGCAGTTGCCATGCTAAGCTGTGGACATTAATGCTGGGGCCCTCTGTCTGAGTCAATTTAAAACTCTCTAAACTGTGTAAGAAACAGACAGGTTTTGCTTTTACTAGGCATTCCTCAATACGTATTAATGCTATTGTGTTATTTCATGTTTGCTGCTCAACTAGCTTTGTTAAGTCCATCCAACTCCAGTCATTGCCACCCGCAACATTTTACCATGCAACCAGCTATTCCTTTTCTAAATTGTTAGCACTGCATTGTCTTGCCCGCACTGACAACCTTCCCCAGTATAACCTTGCTTACAAAGCAAAGATGAGGTACACAGCAAAAAAMCAGTGCTTTAGTCAGTATAGTTTATACCAATCTGGAAGTGAAATATGGCTGCTAAAACAATTTTTGGCTGCACAAGTGTGAGGGTGTTTGCTAGACCAGCTATGCAACAACAATGAAAAAGAAAATGTACTAATCAAATTATATCTGTGATACAGTTATGCCAGAAATATTTTCATGTAGATACTGTCTACTGAGCAACACTGGCTTTAGAACAGACTTTAGAAGTGATCAATTCACTAGTTCAAGTCAAGTTTTAGCTGAAATTAAGGATAAAAAAGTCTTTTCGATCTGATTTACCAGAAGTTTAGCTATAAATCTCAATTTGAGGTGCAGTAGTACAGACAGGCAAAGTTTCACTTAATAAAAATCTTTTAGTAAGCATTTTATAGAGTTGGAAGGTAAAGGGAAACAAAGGTAAATTAAAGGTTTTAGCTGTATAGTTGGCTTGGGTTTTTTTGATGAACCTCAAAACATACCTTCTTTTTTAAAACTAATTTCATGCTTTTGCACAACCTTTCCATGCCCATTTAATTTTTAAAATATTTTTATAGAGCTATCAGCAATAAATCAGATTAAAATGTTTTTACCTTTAATACCCTGATTGGCTGGTGAAATTGGTTTGGTGGCTTCTAGTACATAATCCAAGATGCTCTGGGTTATCTCAGTGCCTCCCTGCAGTTTAGTTTCCAACAAAACTTTCTTTCTTTTTTTCTTTTGGCCTTCAATGGGAACTTCAAGCAACAAAATCTTTCAAACAATAATGAAACCAAAGGAGTTTAAGCACAACTGAAACAAGTGCAGAACACCTTTTTTTTTTTTTTTTTTGGTATTTATTGTACCACTGTAAAAACAGTAACAAAATTCAGGAAGTATTGAATGTGGAGGAGCAGGATGGCAAAGTCAGAATGACCTCCATAACAGTAAGGTTAAAGAGAGTAAGACAAGGCTGCACCCTTGTACTGGGCAGCCTGCAGGGCAAAAGGCCCTGAAATGACATGAAACACACAGATATTATAAAACCGTAAAGTGTTCAAATACCATGAGGATGGGGCAATCCATAGTAGATATATGACATACATTATTTAAGCAATGTTATTGTCATATTTTCTCTTCTGTTATATTATTATATATTTACTATAACTTATTATTTTTATAAATAAAAAAATTTAAATAGCTTTACTTCATAGGATTTAGCTCGATATTCCCGAGAATTCAGGCTAGCAGTATTTTTTGGACGAATCACAGCAACATACGCATCTCCAATGTTTTCTGGGTTTCCCATCTCTCCTGCTTATTTTGTCACTGGAAACAATGAATAAACAGGAAGTAAAGGTTCAGCTGAAAAAAGGAAAAAAAAAAAATCCAACAGCATGCTAAACTTCAGGATGCAGTAATTATATCCACTGATTCTTTGTGTTATTCATTTATTGTTCTTTAGCTAGAGAAATACCAATGGCTGATATAATTCTGCTTCCTTTTCGTGAAAGGGGAAAATCCTACATCACATAGATTTAATACAAATAATCTTGTCCTCTAACCCACTTTTAAAATAAAAACAATGTATATTTTTTCCACTTTGTAACTATCTTCCCTATTTTGCAAGCCAGGCAAAAGGCCAAAGAAATTTAGGACTCTGAAAAATATATGAAATTGAAAAAGAAAACCATTCTAAAGTGACATGCACTGTAATTTATAAATTGTGCTATGACAAAATACTGCATTTCTATGAGTTCTACAGAGATTTCAAGAAAATACCTGATTTTCCGATTTTCCTCTCCCCCTCCCGCACCAAAGAAAGTAGAACACAGTCTTGCCTACAGCCCAAGTAACAAAGCTGATAAAAATAAACTATAATAAGGATTCATTTACTTAGTTTTACTTCAGTGGGGCTGCAACCTGGTGCACAATTCGTTCAAACACAGAGTTTCTGAAAGGAACACGTCTTCAGTTTTTGCAAAAAGTGGACACAGATTTTTAGATTTCAGATAAAACTTTGCTCACCCTTCTGTTTAACCCAAAGTGACAATTCCTATAATCATAAAATTTTATGAAAATGACAGGGAAAACCTCCTAAGGCTAAACCACTTCACATATCAGATTTGAGAAAGAATGTCACATCTGGCCATTAGCACCTTCCAGCTGATCATTTTCCTCATCTGCAAATGAACCCCCTTTCATTCCATATCATCAGTAAGCACATGCTTTTTGCAGATTAATCCCTCCACCAAGATTTTTAACGTTACTGTTTCTAGCTTCTTCACCTCTTCTAGGAGAAACAGAGGTCTTCAGATTCCCATGCCCTTAGTCAAGTATTTTTGCTGGGATCAGACTACCTGAAAACATATTAAAGAACCCCAACATAAATAACAGCATGCTCACGTTCACCTTCAGTTAAGACAAATACATTAGTTAGATGATTTAATGGTGGTACCTGGACAGTAATATCCAAATAGAAACATCTATTGATTTGCATTACAGTAGCATCTAGAGAAACATTAAGTAAGCAACATGCTGACTTGTGAGACCTCATACTTTGGGATATTAAGAGTTTTGAAAGGAACAAGAAACAACCACCCCTTACGGGCAGTTGGGAAAGGCATGTTCCCTGGGTTTCCTTACATGTACCGGGCTATACTGGGTTTGGGTCACAGGCTTACGTGGAGGGAACCTGTGCAGGCAGAGCTGGTCCACCTGGGTGGCAGGTGATGGTCAGGTGAATAAGCAGTGGGTGAACTCCCTCTGCCAGGGCTCTGCACTAAATCCAGAGTGGGGTGAGGATGTCTGGGAAACTGACAGCCCTGAGAGCGGCGATATGACTCCAGAAAACAAAACCAGAGGATGAAGAAGGGTGGGGCGGTGAGGATGTGACAGTAACGATGACCAGCTTCAGAAGGCACCACCAGTGGACTGACCCTAACCAAATCCAGGTGCCAGCAACGCGTCCCGGTCCCAACGGATGCAGGTCTAGAAAACATACCTCAACCGGGCTTCTCCCAGCGCCGCCGGCCCTCCCCGCCTCCCACACCACTGCCCGACGGCACCCTCAGCAGCCCGGGACCCGCCGGGACGAGGCAGAGGGCGGCTCCCGCCGCCCCGCGGGGACACGGCCACGCCACCCCCGCCAAGGAGGCCGCCGCGCCCGCCCCACTGAGCGGAGGCGCCGCACACGGAGCCGCGGCGGCCACCTCGGCCTCCTCCGCAGCGCTGCATCGCCTCAGCACAGCGAGACCGCCGCCACGGAGGCAGCCGGCCGCCGACAGAAGAGCACGACGGGCGGGAAGCGGCCCCGCGCCACCGGTACCTCCCCCTCCGGCGGCAGCCACCCCGCCGCTCCGCGCCTCACGGCCGGGAAACGCCCCCGGAACTTTCCCGGTCGCGCCAAGGAGCCGGCCGGGCCCCGGGCCCCGCAGGGGGTGCTCACGCCGCAGCCCTAGGGAGGGGGAACAGCTCCCACGTCTTCGGGACCGCCCCACCGGGATGAGGGGCAGCGCGCCGGCCCCGCTCGCTCCCTACCTTGCCTTCCTCGGTGGTGCCGGCGGTCGCCTCCCCCGCCGCATCCTCCCGCCGCGCTCCGCGCCCAGGCCCCGCGCCCGAGACGCGTCCCGCTCCGCCCCGTCCCCGCCCCGCTCCCTCCCACGGCTCGGCGGATCCGCTTCCCGTCGGAGCTCCACGGGCCTCGGCTGCCGATGAGTTTCCGGGTCGGAGGCCTGAACTTCTGCTGCTGCCGCCGCCGGTTGTTGACCGCGGGCGGAGAAAGAGGGAGAGAGACCGGGCTGCAGGCCGGGCYGGGAGTATGAGGCGCTGAGGTGAAGCGGCCGCCCGGGCCCGGGGAGCGCCGCCGGCAGCTGTCAGCGCCGCCACGCCGCCAGGAGCTGCCGCCGAACAAAGGGGCAGCGAGACGGTGGCAGCCGCAACGCCCTGCCTGAGCGGAGGGAGCCTCGCCGCCGGGCGGGCACTCCCCACCGCTTCAGCTGCCGAGTGACGGTCCCGGCTGCCCGCGGGCCGGAGCGGGCACTCCAGAGGGCGCCGTATCCGGAGCGGAGCGGGGGAGAGGGAGAGAGGAGCGGCCGCTGAGCAAATGGAGGCTCTGGGTGGCGGGCGCGGAGGCGCCGGGAAGGGCCGGGGAGAGCCCCTGTGAGGAGCCGGTGAGTGCCCCGCGGCGCTGGCGGCGATCCCGGCGCCGCCTGGGGAGGCTCGGGCGGGGTCCGCGGGGCTGCGAGAGGGCGAGGCGAGTCCGGCCGCGGGTGCAACCGGGAGACTTTGCACATCTGGGCGTCGGCAGCCCGTCGCATCGCGGGTGGGGAGGGCCGGGAGGCGGCTCCGGGGGCGCCTCGGCTCCTCGGCGCCGCCGGCAGGCGAGGGGCGCGGAGCGACGGAGGTGAGAGCAGAGGGTAGCGCCGGCGTGCGGAGGTAAACAAGCGGAAGGTTATCGAGGCTGGCCGTCCCCGCGCGCGGCGGCGCTGCCGGTGTGGGGACGGCCCCCGGCAGCGCGGGCCCCGGTGGGCAGGGGGCTGTGGGGAAGCGTAATGGCGGGAGGCGGCGGGCCGCCGGGCTGGATTGTTTATGGAGGGGAGAGAGGCCGCCTCYGGCCCAGGGTCTCGCCAGGCGCCGCGCCCCGCGGTGGTGGAGGACGGGGGGGTCTCGCCCGGAAACCGGCCGGGTGAGGGGCTCAGCGACAGCAGCAGCCCCGGGGCGGCGGGGCTCCCTCGGCCGGGACCGTCGGAAAGTTTGGAGCTGGCCGATGGCCTGGCTTCAGCCAGCTCCCGCTGTTGAGCACATGCCCGCCTTGTTCGTAGCCTGGAAATCCTGCCTTGAAGGCGAAAGGGGAAAAGTGTGAGTGGCCAGAGTTAGAGCATGTGCTGCTGGGTGAGCTGTGACAGCGTAACCTTCCTTCCTGGCTGGGTAACGCCGTCCTAAACAGTCTTTCTTGAATGAAATTGAACGCTCACGATCTCGAGGGTTTTTTTGTGGTTTTTTTTTCTCTTTTCTTCTCAGAGGAAAATTTGAGTCTTGATAGTGTAACAGTTTTGTGTAAGTAGCAGTATCGCTCTCCCAGGCATGTTTAAACACATACTGGAAATTGGGCAGCTTTTAAAAATGAAGAASAACCTTGATAATTACTGACTCCTCAGTCTGTCTTTTATTTACAGTTCAAATAGTATGCACAGGAAATGTGGAGTCACAAAAGCACACTCTGCAGAGTAAGGCACTAATACCACAGCTTAAATTGTTTGTGTGGACCCTCCCTCATTACTAAGCATCGTCGATTTTGCTTTTTTGTTTGAGTGTGTTTCTGTGCTCACCAGTTCCAGAAATGGAGTTTTAGTTGTAGACATAACACCAGTAGGTGTACTGTAATTTAAGTACATTCCCTAAAGAGAGACCCACTTTTGAGAGAATTATTAGCTGTAGAGGTTAGCAGTGAGAAGAGACTGTGTCTTCCTTAAGCGTATGGGTGTTTTATCCTTCCTTTCATCTCTTTGATTTTCAGTATGAAGCATGGTGGATTAATTTCTCTTTAATCTCTCTTGGGTACAGGAGAAAAATACTATTCTTCGTTGAGGGGAAAAAAAAAGGCTTTAGTCATATGGAAAGCAACAGCATTTTTCAAGTTCTAACAACATGTGGCTTATTTAGTCGAGGTGTCTACACAGAAGTGAAGTGGTAGAATTTATAGCAACTTTTTTTTTTTTTTTTCCTGGACGTGCAAAGAGTGAATGGCTGTCCTTACAAATGAGAGACCAAATTACAGAAGAGGCTTCTGGAAACTTTAATTCCAAGACTTTCTGTGTTCTTGTACTCAAGCAATTCCTTCTTTAACAAATTTTAGTTTAGTCCTTAAATGAAAGAATAAAATATTTTAATAGTACAATGTATTATTCCTGAATAAAAATATTACTAGAAACCTACTAAAAAGCTAAGCAATGTTGGTGGTGCCCAGTCTTCATACATACATATATATATGCATCAGCAGAATATTATGAATGAAAATTAATTTTTAAAAAAAGAAAAACAAAAAAAGAACAACAGTGGCACTATTATAATAATAATAGTATCAGTAGCCAAAAGACAAAAATTAAGTAAGTTTTACACAGTGCCTCTAATTTTTACTTGTGCCATACACGTCTAGATAGGACTAGGTATGTACATATGTAAGTACATGATCAGTCTTATTGAAAGAGTGTGGAGTTTCCTAGACATAGTTTTTTTATGGTATGTAAGTTTACACATATCTGTTTGTTATATGTTCGTGTCAGGCATACATGATCCAGAAAATTACAGGAAACTAAACATGTAAATTGAAAAGGGAATGCCTTCTACAGCTGTCAGCTTTTGTTCAATGGAACAACTATAAAAAAAATGGTTTTAGAAAATGTCATTATGTCTTTGTTCACTATAGAAGACCTTGTTAACACTATGGCTGATTTAATATGTCCTGAGAAGTTTCTCACCCACTGGTCTGTGACACCTCTGCTGTGATTGATTAGCACTACATAGCTTTTTGTTTCAGTAATAGAGCTATGTTTATTAATTGTTAACTAGTTTGGCTAGCAGGGTTTGTGGTGATTTTTTTGTTGTTGTTGTTTGGAGTTTTTTGTTTGRTTTTTTTAGGTTTTTTTGTTGTTGTTGTTTTGTGTATGTGTGAGTTTGGTGTTTCTTTTTTTTGTTTCAAATTTGCTGTTGAGAAGTCATGTAGTTACTGTTACCTGACTAGTTAATTAACTTCACCTTGGAATCTGAAACTTGAAGTTGCTCTCTGCTGCTGTCACTGTTGAAATTTTGTCGCCTTTGCTAAGGTGACTCATGCCAGTAAGAAAGAAAATTTGAGAAGCTGGAGGTTACAAATGTGTGTGCTGAACCAGTTATGTTTCTAATCACATTACTGTATTTGCATAATTGATAATGATACACGGCAAAGAGAGATCTGTTTTGCTTGAAGAGCAGCCCTGTGGAAATTCTGAAATGTTCAAAATGACAGGGAAAGTTGTGTTTTCAACACCATCATCATCAGACAAGAATCTTACTGCTTTCCCTCCCACCTGCCAAAATACATGCCACATACTTTTCCATGGAGCATTTTTAAAGTCACACGTATGTGTAAATTTCGGGAGAAAAGGTATTTCATGCAAGATTACATTACATTAAAAGTTCAAGACAGAGAAGTCTGCCTAATGTTTAAAAACTACTCCTTTTTTTTTTTTTTTTTTTTTTTTTTTTTTTTTTTTTTTTTTTTTTTTTTTTTTTNAGAACCTCTAAATTTCTTCCAGATTTAAAGTTAAACCAGTAAAAATAGTTTTTGTTTGCCATTGTGGAAGGTCAAGCAGAAGGTCCTCCACCTGGGCCCAGTATCAGTACAGAGTGGGGGATGAATGGATTGAGAGCAGCCCTGCAGAATGGGACTTCAGGATACTGGTGGATGAAAAATTGGGCACAAGCCGGCAATGTACACTCGCAGCCCAGAAAGCCAACCGTATCCTGGGCTGCATAAAAAGAAGTGCAGCCAGCAGGTCGAGGGAGGTGATTCTCCCCCTCTGCTCTGCTCTCCTCTCATGAGACCCCACCYRGAGCACTGCRTCCAGCTCTGGGGTCCCCAGCGTAGGAGAGACACAGACCAGTTAGAGAGGGTCCAGAGGAGGGCCACGAAAATGGTCAGAGGGCTGGAACACCTCTCGTGTGAAGAAAGGCTGAGAGAGTTGGGGTTGTTCAGCCTGGAGTAGAGAAGGGTCCGAGGAGACATTGTTGCGGCGTTTCAATATTTAAAGGGGGCTTTACAAGAAAGACAGAGAGAGACTTTTTACCAAGGCCTGTAGTGACAAGACAAGGGGCAATGGTTTTACATTGAAAGAGGCTAGATTTAGATTGGATGTAAGGAAGACATTTTTTATGATGAGGGTGGAGACCCTGGAACAGGTTGCCCAGAGAAGTTGTGGATGCCCATCCCTGGAAGTGTTCAAGGTCAGGTTGGACAGGGCTTTGAGCAACCTGATCTAGTGAAAGATGTCCCTGCCCATGGTAGGAGGGTTGGACATGATGATCCTTAAAGGTCCCTTCCAACCCAAACCATTCTGTGATTATGTGATTTTTTTTTCTRAGGAATGTTAGATTGTCTTCTCTAGTATCAGTGAAATAGTAGTTTTTGCATTCCAGACTGTCTTAATTTATGGTTTTATATGTATATGTGTATCTATTTATCTCTCTCATCTCAAAAAATACTCAAAGTGGAGTGCTATACAAATAGGTGTAGCAATAGCAGAATACCTTCAGTTTATTAGTCCAAAAATCACTTTGGAGAAAAATAGATACTAGTCAGTTGCTTTGTTGTCTTTTTTTAAAATGTTTTCTGAATTTCCTTTACCCTCCATGCTTTGTTAACAGTACAGTCCTTCCTTTCTGCTTCTTTGTTTTTAGTCACATACCTTAAATTGTACTCTGAAAAGAAAAAGAAATAAAATAGGTGTCTGTGTAAAATCAGCCAGGGTTTTCTTTTATTGGTGTGCAGAGGTGGTCTGAGGGAGTCCTTGTTATTTCTCCGATCATCTTCCTGTATTCTTGTTTTTAGTAATTGAAAGTAATTTTCAGAAGTTGCAAACATCTCATATATTATATAGATTAACATTTCAAATTCACATTTATGTGTATCCTTAACTCTCCTGTTTTCCAAACAAGAGAATCACCATGTTTTTAGATAAAACAAACACTTGTTTTGACCTAAAGCTAGTTTGTCGTACTGCTTGTATCCTTGAAGTTTCTTTAAGGGGTTTTGTTGGAGTTGCTTAAGAGATATTTTCATTTAGTGGTTTTGCTTTGATTTCTATTTTAAAGCACATAAATTCTGAACTTGGCCTGTTGAAGGATAATTGCAGTAAAAATACAGTAACAGGTTGTAAATGGATTACTGCAGGGAAATAGAAGGGCCTCTCTGCTGAATGCCTGGGATCCTTCCTGGCTGGGGTGGCTTTATGGAGCAGCTGTGTGACAGTATTGTCTGTAGAGTTCCTCTTGTAACTTTTCTTGTTCAGTTCTGTACTGACAAGGAAGGCAAGGGGCCAAAATGAATTCTCTTAAAGTAAGTTTCATGTAGGTGCGTAAACTTGCACCTAGGAATCCATGTTTGCACACAGTCTGCAGTATAGTAACGTTATTCTTTGACAATAAGTTAGTATAGTTTAAATATTACATCATGACAACTGAGGCAGTGTATTATTAATTACGTATAAAATAGTTCTTATGTGCAGGCTTCTATGTTGGAGAAAACTTTATTAAGTTTATGGGGATTTCCCTACTTAAGAGAGTTTCCCAGTGGCACGTGCTTACCATTTTGATATACCTGAAGAACTTCTGTGGTGTAATCTGCCATGCTATATAGCATTCCGGGAAGTAGAAACTTAGTTATCGGCTGCTACTTCTCTGTATCTCCTTGCTGCATTTAGGTTTTCCTTTTCTCTCCAGCAAAAATAACAAAAAATAGGTATTAAATTTTGACATATGCTTTTATTGTGAAAATAGCACTCAGAAGCATACGGGTAAATAAACCAAAAAGACTTCTGGAAATATTGCAGTCACCAAGTTCCATGGAATAAGGACTGTCRTGTGGTCCATTTAACTGTCATTGTCAGCCAAATGGTGTATATTAATTTTAAAGCCATATTTTTAAACTGCTGTGAACCACTTAGTCCTTGCTTTATAATAAAGGTTGTGGTCAGAAATACAGTCTAGGCATTTCCAAGTCACTGTGGTATTTTGAGTGAATCCTTAAGTTTGCTGGAATGGTCTGAACTATTCCATTTATATTTACAGTTGAAGTCAAGTGCAAAGGCACTCTCTCACTTTAGCATTCTGAAACAAAGCACAGTTTAGAGGAAAAGATCAAGAATGATCGATTTCTGGACCATCTGCAAGACTGTATACAATACAAGTCGGTTTAAGAATCTTGACTTCTAGTGACTGGACAGTAGGCTTTGAAAACCAGAAGAACCTAAAGAGAGTTGTTTTGCTATCGAAGAGACCAATTGGTTGTAGGTTATTCTCTCTATTAAGCAAGAAAGTAAATCACCCCTTGTGATTTACACCTCCCACATATAACTTCAAGAAATGTTTGTAATTTTGGGCCATTTTTCTGTAATGTGGAGTAAGTTCTTATATTTAAGCGTGGGGGTTTTTTTCAGGAGTGATTATCAGAGGTAGGAAGATGATAAATGCTTATTAAAGAAAAGGTCCGTTGCTTGTTTTCAAATTCTGGATTAACTTAAGGTACTAAAATACATTTCATGGAGGCAGATTTTTTCTTCTTCATGTGGTATCTTTAAATCTGATGCATTTAAATCCTTTTCCATTTATGCAAGTTAACAAAAGTATAACTTATTGATAAGATGTTTTTTTATATCCTTGAACCATGATGGCTATTACTGTTGAGGTTTGTGTTATTTCTCTTCTATACAGTGTCCCTGCCATATCTTGTAGTAGCTGTTCTATCTTAGTGTTGTGTTGGTGTTTCCGCTGTGTTTGTTTATATGGTGTTCTAGCTTTTGAATGCTTGTTCTTACTTTTCTTGCTTTTCTTCTTTCTGTCCTTTCCCCCTTATTTTTCTGATTATTGTTTTGTGTTTCATTGTTGTCTTGTACCTCTTGAAGCAAAGGTTTTTTTCTTCTGTTGACAACATGAATGACTTATAGCTTTGATCTGCTCTTGCAGAACATTTTTATGGAGTCAGGATTGTCTTCAGCATCATCTGCTGTGGTAATGGCTGGTACGCTGTGTTGTACTTACCTGATGCCTCTGTCTCATGAAGTTATTTGGATGGGTGACACCATTTTAGACACACTGTAGTGTTGGTTTTTTTTTTTTTTTTTGACCGCTGTCAATGATTTGGCACTTCTGTGCAAGTAGAAATTCTAAACAGTTCTTGGCAGATGAAAACATAAAAAGAGACATATAGTCTTGCATAGGCTCTGAAGTAAAGCAGTAGCAAATGTAAGATAAACTAAGGGACAATTAAGTCAAGTGGGCAATTTTTTATGTGAATACCAACCTGAATTAAGATTTAACTGTAATTCACATAGAATTAAAGGTTATAGAGAGGAAAACATAATTTTGTTTTGACTTGGTTTGACTTAGACTCCGATAGATTATGTCAGCTAGGGGTAACCTGTGAGATAACTTGTTTGAAAAGTGGTAAAAGGATGATTGTGGCTAATTGTGAAAATTCTTACGCAGTTTAATTCTGTGGTAATTGTCTTAAACAGTTAAAATACTGACTTTTGAAAAATGTGCTGTAGGAGCGTTGGTGATCTCTCCCCCCCCCCCCTTTTTTTTTTTTTTTTAATGGAAGATGACTTGAGGAAAGATACAGCTTTGGAGGTTTCAAAGCTATTTCTGGGAAAATACACTTAAAGTTAACATATATAATGCTAGTTACGTATATACTAATGGCATATTTCTTGACTGTATAATATACTCTGTGTTCAATTGCAGTTACATGTAAACGTAAGTTGGAAACTGATTCTCTGCCCCAAGTACTTCACCTGATGATCACTCTTCCTGGAATTTAGCGTAGAAAAGAATTAGATTTTTCTGGTTTATAAATATAATTCTGCTTTAAAAACAGGCCCTGCTTGTTCTTATAGCAGGTACTTTAAGTGACTGTAGGAACATCATGTCCTGTTTGAGTGAAGCTGGTTTCGGTCCTGATTGTAAATTACTAAAAATGAAATAACTTAGTGGAGAAAATTGTATTTGTTATATTTATTAGTTTAAGCTGTGTTTACAGGAGGAGGTTTAAGGAGACCACTTAAGGTCTCCTCTTCAAGGAGCTTTCACAGATGTTAATTGGGGTAGCAATCCCCCCCTCCCTTTTTATTTCAAATGGATTTCTAATAGGAATTTTGAAGGCAAAGTTAAAAAGGGTATATTTCTATCAAAGTTGTTGTGTAGAAACTCAAAATATTACTGTATTGAAAAGCAAGAGTGTATTTTTTTAGGATGCACAGATGAAGCACTGATAATGATGATAATGATAATTGAAATATTTCCTGTTATGAACCAGCCTTTGGAGAAATAGCTGAAAAATTATGAGAAAAGATTATGATGTATACTTGTTTATGTTTTTGCACTACCATTATATTAAATACTGGTTCTATTAAAAGTTATCATAGACTTAAGAATAGGAATTTTAGGGCTGTTGTAATTTACTAGTGAACTCTTCTCTGTACTAAGGGTTTGATTGTTACTGTACTGCTGTGGTATGCAGTTGTGTATTTTTCTTTGTATTTTTATTAGCTACTATGTGTGTAAAGTATAAAAATAAAAGGTAATATATGCAAGGCTGGATGCACATCAGGACTAACTTTCAGCAGTAGCAACCTGTAAATGCTGTTGCAATAGAATTTTCCTCTGAAATGTTCTTTTTCTTATTACCTTGCCTGTGTAAATTACTTGCAGAATTGCTACTTTTTTAGCATTTTTTTTAAATCCAGGTGGCTCTGCTGTGTTGTAGATCTCTAAGGAGCTGGGGGACAAGCAAATGTATTAATCTCCAATTAACTCTCTATTAAAGACTACAGGTAGACATGTAGAAATGTCCTGGCAGACTAGAGCCCAGAAAATTCCTTGTTAGTCTATCAAAATGGTGAATTTCATCAGTGTCTTGAAGAAACTGCAAAAGTATGTAGCTACTAAACTATGAAGACCAAAGTTCCAGCTGTGCTAATAATGCAGGTTATACGTTTTAATAGTTTAACAAACTTACTGCCTGATGCAGTTTCATTCACATTTGCTAAATAGTTGAAGTTATCTCTGTACCCGTAAGGTGAGGATTTTGATATTGTAAAGCTCAGATCTTGAGACACAGCTATGTATTAGACTTCATGATAGCAGAACATGTGGTTCTTCAGCAATGATCCAACACATTTATTCTCTAGAAATAGTTCTGCTACAAAACTGTAATACCAAATAATCTAGGCCTATGCAGCATTGTGAGTTATATACAATTCTAAGATAAAGCGTTTGTTCTTGATGAAAGAACTCCAGTTACTTGCGTTCTCTGAAAGCTTGTATGTGGAGGTACACAGCCTGCAGTACTGAGACATTACTAACAGCTCTGTAGCTTATTGCAGTACAAATATACAATGGCTCTTAATTTAGGCCCTTTTCCCTGACTTGTTGAGAGTCACTGACACAGATACTTTATTTATTTAGATCTCCATATTTAGAAGGATCTGTTGGAGAGAAATCTTTCATTGGAGCTATTACAATGAGTCACCAAGCGCAAACTGCCCATTAAAAAAAAAAAAAAACTGAAGAGTCTTTATATGGTGGCTTGTGTATTGAAATACAAGTTCTTTGTAACGTCCCATCTACCAACCTGTTAATTAGTTAAAATTAAACTACTTGGAAGTCCTTTATCCTTTTCAGGACATGATAATTAGTATTCAGTAAGATTAAATAGTGCAGTTTTGCATTTATAATCTTCATTAACTACCTGGATGAGGCAATGGAATGCACCATCAGCAAGCCTGTGGATGACACCAAGTTGTGTGTGCTGGAGGGCAGGGCTACTCTTCTGAAGGACCCCGACAGGCTGGAGAAATGGGCTGACAAGAACCTCGTGGTGTTCAACAAAGAGTCTGAAAATTGAAACAGAATAGCTCTATGCAGTCGTACAGGCGGGCAACCGATGGCTAGAAAGCGATGTTGCAGCAAATGACATCGCTTTCCTGGTGGACACCAAGCTGAATGTGAGTTAGCAATGTGCCTTTACTTAGCAAGAATGAAGCCAGTAGCTGAGAGAAGTGATTATTTCTGTCTGCTTGGCATTTGTGTGACTGCATCTGAAACAGTGTCTAGTTTTGTGCTCCCCAGTATAGGAGAGGTGCTAACATACTGGAGCAGGTCTAGAGGAAGACTGCCAAGGTAATTAGGGGGCAGGAGCACATAATGTAAAAGGAGAAGCTGGAAGAGCTGGGTGTCCTCAGTGTTCAGAGAAGCCTGGGGGCGGGAGGATCTTGTTTTCAATTAATGTGAGGGTACAGAGAAGACAGAACCAGACTCTTCTTGGAGGAGCTGGGTGACGGGGCTAGAGGCAACAGAAAAAGTTCCAGCAAAGGATGTTTCAGTTAGACATTAGGAAAAGATTTACACCATGAGGGTGGTCAAATGCTGGGACAAGTTGCCCAGAGAGGCTGTGGGATCTCCATCCTGGGAGATACTGAACTTAATTGGGAACGGCCTTGGGCAGCCTTTGAAGCTTTGAAGATTGCCCTGGGTAGAGGATTGAAGCAGTTGACCTCCAGAGGTTCCTTCCAATGTAAGTAAGTGCTTGTTCCATATCAGATGATATGATTGCACAGCCAACCATTTTCTCCCTCCTCTGCATACAACTGGTCCTGGCCCAGCTGAAGGCCAGAGGGCTGTGGAGCTTCTTAGAAGAGAACAATATGATTATCTTACGTAAATTCTACTATTCTATGGGCTCAAACCTTGTTTTTTAATCTGACTTCTGCATAGTCAAAGATTTGAAGTGATTAGTTTAGTGCTTTGACTATCACATGTGTCTGTAATGAAATAGACTAATGCTGAATGATGTATCTTTTTCCAGAGTTTTGTATTTTTATATAACGTTGGGGGGTTTTTTCTGTATTATGACTTTAAAAATTTTTCCTGCTATGCAGAGGTAGCCTGATTTGTTGTGCATCCTTTCAGGCAATGAAATAAATGTATAATTATAATTGGAATACAGGCTTATTCTGTTTTTATTTGCTTGTTGAGGTTGGGGTTTTTTGTTGGTTTTTGTTTGKTTGGTTGGTTTTTGTTTTTCAAATTCATAAATCCAGACTTTCTCATAAGCAAGCTGACTGAGGTTTATACTTATTTACTTAATAAAGGAATCGAAAGTTAAATTCATTTGTCTGGAATGGGAGTTAGACAGGCAGCATGTTCTAGTATAAAATACTTCGTTGTAATGTTTAACTAAAAAGAAATAATTTTGAGGTTTTGGTCTCTTTGTTACCCTGGAAGTTATTAGAACGTAAAATAAGCAAACCTGAATAAAACAGTCACATAATTTTACTGTAAAGGCAATGTAAAGTGCCTATTGATTTGGTCTTTATTTCATAGAAATACCTTTTAAGTTCAGTCTCATGGAGCTCAATTCAGAAATCCTGTTGATTTTTTTTTCTGCATGTATTCCTATTATATATACGAGTGCAGAATCGGTATGAAGAACCACATTTTTAAAATCGGCCTTTAAGAAGGTGATCGGTTAATTTTTTTTATTTTTTTCCCCCCACACTTCTGGTTTAGCTATTCATAAAGTTTTCTAAGAAGAGAATGAGTCAAGTTTCTCCTAAATTAGTCACAAGTCTTAAAAGTATACTGAATTAACTTCAGTTTTCTAGGTTGTGGTATCAGGGTAGCCATAAAGAGTTACCAATAACGGTGTCCTTCATTATTTTGCAAATATACAGAGGTTCTCAATTTTAGCATCTACTGATGAGTGCGAGGGAGGAAATCCTAAACCCCAAAAACATGTGTTTCCTCAGAATAACTTCTGTATGAATTTTACAATTTCTAGCAAAACCAGACAGTATTTTCTGGGTGTCTTCAGCATGTTTTAGCTCCTTCAAAGTAATGATGACATGCAGATCAGAGCAGACTGGGTTAGTGCTAAATGGAGTTGTTCAAAAAAGTTTCTTTTTGAAACTTAAAACCTCAGTATGAACTTTGAACAAAAAAAATATTCCCGAACCAGTCTACCCACGGCTTACTGTGAAAATAAATCCTTTCACATTCCTAAAGCCAGTCAGTCCACCCTAATCATGCCTTGCTCTAGCTATTGTATACTTTATTTTCCCCAGTACTGCGTGGGTCTGCTTACTCTAACTCTGATGATTCCTGTTGTCCTTTCCAAACTGCCCACCCAGCTGCTGTATCCAAACAGCTGTAACCGAGGGCACCCAAGAAATGTTCTGATGCAGTAATTGTGTGTGGCCCCGATTCCCTACAATTGAGGATGCTTCTGATAAAGAATTGTTTCTCTTTGTATTTAAATGTGTTGCATTCTTAAAAATGGAAGTGACTTTAAAATTTGTCCACATAGAATTGAAGACCTGAGAGCAGTATTCTGTTTTCAAAATGGATTCAATGGGACATGAGGCTGTAAAATGCAATGTTTTGGGTTGTTTTTTTTTTAATACAGTTTGCCGTTCTAATTGATGAAGGAAATAAGATTTCCATGTTACACAGACACTTGATTACATCCTGAAAATGGGCAAGCTATTGCATAGGTGGATTATGTGCCATTTAGAGTAGGTGGTTCCAGCATCCCTGATTTCTGGAACATTCCAGCCTCATGCCCTTCTGCAATATGATATGTTTCCATACAAACCACCATTTGAAAAGGGAGTCTCTTATATTTATTTCATCTCTTTATAGAGGTATATTTTTTGTTATTGTATATTGTTAGTCATGGCTGTTCTTTAAGGTTAGGTGCTTGCTTCAGAGATGCTTCTTYTACTGTAATACAAATACTGTTCCATTTCTCTTACTTCTTGTCTATTGCTCTGTTTCCCCTTCTGAATCTTCTAAAGAGTAGTTTAACGCAATTAGGACATGCTTCTTGCTATGCAGGATGTTATACGAGTACACAGGGTGACACCAGGGTAGATTTTTAAAGCTATTTGTGCCTGTTGAAATTTTCAGAAGACCTTAAGACTTATATCCTCTAATGAAGACCTCGACCCTATTGATAAAGTATTGTTGTTTCTACATATCCACCAGCAATTGAAAATGTGGTCCATGGATTGTTCCCCAGCAAGTTTTAAGTCTATTACAAAATATGATGCAACAGGATATGCGATATAGGAGGGAAGGAACGGATGACTGTCTGTTGTTAAACCTCACCCTTTCCCAAAGTGCAAGTGGATAGGGACTACATTAGACATATTCCCACCTCCCTGCTTCAAGACTGTGTTTGTTCAAAAAGCTTTGTGCCAAGTTAGTAGAGTTTGTTCTCACCAGAGTCCTGTTGAGCCTCCTGCAGCTAAACCAAACACCTTTCACCAGTACCTTCTTGCCCCACTCCTGCTTTTTGACTGCCAGGGTAGCAGATCTTGGATGTCTTTGCCCTCTAGTAAATGCAAGCTCAGCTCTGTGCTTTCACTGCCTGTTGGACAGTGATTTTAGTTGTCTTTCCTGCTAGGTCTTGCTTGCCTAGCATCAGGCACTGGAATAGCATCTGCTGCTATTAACAATCATCTGGTTTTTGCTGTATCGATTATTCATTGGGAGTTTGCATCCTGATATAGTTTGATGTTCTTTTGTACATGGCTCACCATGGGTACTTGCAAGCTTGRGTGCAGTCTGCAGCAGCCAGTGCTGCCTCTGGTGCTGTGATGCCTGCTCTGTATCTCTGGCTCCAGCCAGCTACATCCTCCAGTCCGTGCTCCATCCACCATCCCCTTCTGAATGCACTGCCACTGTCAGAGTCGTAGCTGATAAAACAATGCTGGGCTACAAGAGAAATTTCCTGAAAACTGTTCTGACTTTAACTAACGCAGTGGTGCTGGTGTACTCCTGCCTTGTCTCCAGCACCCAAACAACTGTGGGCTTTGCACAGTTTGCACATTACTGGTGTTTCTGCTTCTGTCTGCACTTCAGTTTGAACAAACGCTGTTTTGAAAGTATTTCCACTCCTTACAGTATGCACTGGTACAAATAATCCTGCCTCCCTATCACTGCTGCCATGCTCTGGCTGTTTGGACCATCAACATCCAGGAAGAAAACCCAAAAGAGGGAACTGATCGGAGTTACAGCTATTCTGCTTCTCTGTGCAGTCACAAAGGCATGTGCCAGTACAAAACAAGGGAAAGTGCGGGAATAGGGACAAACAGGAGGGGTGGATCAGAAACAGAAAGGGCAGGATCAGCTCTGGTGTCAATTAAAACCACTTTAGAAACTACAGTCTAAGTTTCTCAAACAATATTAGCRTCATAAAAAGGTAATGGAGGCTAAGTGCATGCTTCATAATAACTATAAAAATGTCTTTATAATTTCTGAAGCTGTCAGGGAAGTCTGGTAGAGGTCACACGCTGATCTGGGCAGTGATAACAGGGAACTGGACCTCAGGGAGGAGAACAACCCAAGACAGGAACAAGAAGCATAAGGGAAAAAGAAATGTACTTGGGTTTTTTTTTTTTGGGGGGGGGGGTTCTCTTGTGGTGCCTTTTCCTTTACAAGCAGGAAGAACTATTCTTAAATAAGTGCCTGTGTGTTACATTGGCACTGGAGCAGGTTTTTCATAAAGCAGTCACCAAGGGATTCCTGAGCATCACAACTCTGTGAGCTGCTGAAACTAATACAGCTGGTTCCTCCAGCTTATGTCTCATCTACCACTGCTTGCTTTTGCTCCTGCAGGTGTGCAGTGAAACTGGCAGTGGGATTCTTCTTCTAACAAACTCTATTCTTGGACCTTACCCCAGTGGATTTCTGTCTCACTTTCAGGCAGCCAAATACAAGTTCTACCAGTACTTAGCAAATGCTGGATTGATAATTGAACTTTTCCTAGTGATAGGTCAGGCTGCTTAAGAACTTTATCAGTCATGCTCGAGGAAGGTGAATGGGCTTGTCAAGCTGAAGGAGAGACATGGTGACTTGACCAACAGCGGTAAGCCTGCTCTTTTATGTAAGCAGGCTGGATTGCGTAGTCTTAGGTGGCCACGCGCCATCTTCAGCTGGGTGTCCGCTGTCGCTGCTTTGCATTGAAGTAAAAGTCTTCCTTTATGTGAGGAGGCATGCCTAGCTATGGAGGTAGCAGGAAGGGAACGCCTGTCCTAGTCACAGCAGCACCACCACGGCAGGGAAAGCCTGTGTGCAGATGTCCTCTGTGACTTTGTGAGCAGCGTTCAGAAATAGCACTGGYTAAGAACCTCCTGTGCGGTGTCACTGACACCTCCCGAGTCAGGAGGATGACCTGGATCTTTCTGTTCTGCAGGACCTCTCTGTCTAATGTAGCAGCAAATAAGGGACACAGAGGTCCTAAAAGTCACCTTACCTAACCAGAAGTACCAGATCCACTGGTGAGCACGGTCAGTCATTCTTTTCTTATGACCCTGGGAACTGTATGGAGCAGACATGGAAGGAAGAGAGTCAGTGATGAACACAGCCCAGGCTGTGTTAACTCCACATYATACATTTTGATACCAGATGGGCTCGTGGGCAAGCAATATTAGAAACAAAGGGTACGTAAGTCTAGTAAATGCTGCTTTTCAGAACACATGCTTGCTGGCACAGTAACTGGCTGTAAAAAGAGGTAAGGCAGCAGCTTTCCATACAAAAAAAAAAAACATCCTGCAAAAACTTGGGCAGTACACAAAGGCGAATTAGTGGATGAGGCATGAGATGATCTTGGCTACTGGATACCTAGTCAAAGGCTTTTGCTGGGGCAGGGGGGAAGCATTACTGTATGACTGTTAGCAACCTGATATTGGTCAGGCTTAAATCTGGTACCTCAGATGATCTGGTTATATGGAGATCCAGCATAACTGTCAAATTGCAGTCTARATCTTTTTATAATTACTCCCTTTTTTAGACTGCAGCGTTCTGGTTTAAAGCATAAAAAGTGAAGTATTTCCTGACTGGTATATTAGACTATATAATTAGTGTTGAATGCTTAAAACTGTTTCTGCACAGAGGAATTTTCTCCTTCGTATTGGGAAGACTCCAGTGAAATTTTTCAGGATGCTTTGGCCATTCGAGTGTTTTCTGTGCGGAGGTGTCTCCTTGTTCTTCCCCAGCAAATGTAAAGTGGAGGAGAATGGTAATAAAGAGTGACAAGGTTTACTGACTGCAGGAGAGCAYGAGAACAGGGAAATTGTGGGGATAGGGGCAAGTTTTTTGCAAATTCCCTTTTATTTGTTGTTGCTACTACCATTGTAGTAAGGAGTAAGGAGAAGCAAGGTCTGCGTATGTGATACCATGAACATTATCAGAGTAGGAGAAAAAGCACGCAAGACTGCTTATGCTTTCCTCTTTCTTCTGTAGCATCTGACTACAATCTTTCCTTGATAATTCAGCATCTCTCAGTGACTGAGAGAGGTCTGTCATGAGAAAATGGGGAGGGAAATCTAAAATAATTCAATGTTCTTAAAAGACAGAATATCACTCCTCCATCTTAATGTAAAAAATAGGTCTCAAGAATATTCTAGATGTGCTTTACAGATTTCCTGCATTCTGGCTGAATCAAGCAAGGTAAAAGGAGATTAGCATAGACACCATCCCTTTATCAAGTATTGTTTGCCAAAGTGAGATGTACTTACTTGGTGATGAGAGCCAGGGTCTAATTTTGTAGGTCTGATCTCAGAACTGTCAATCTGTGTTGAATCTTGTGGAAAAGCTGCGGAGACTCTGTTTCAGGTTATTTTTCTCAGTGTGAATATGGTTTTCTTCAGTACACTTTTTGATAATTAAAACTGTGCAAAAAACCTGCGTTTTGTCATGTGTACCTTCTCTCTTAAGAACTAACTTGGTGCCAGATTACTGGAGGTGAGTTAACATGGTGCAATTTTTAAAAGATTCCAAGACAGGCTTGTGGAACAGCGGATGCATAAGCCTGATGCCTGTTCCTGGAATATTAGTAGAAATGATGTAATAATGGACCAAATTAGTAGACACGTGGATAAATGTGATGTCCCGAGGAACAGTCAACATAGCATCGTAAGGGAAAGTCTGGTCTCACAAACTTACTGAAATTCTTTGAAGAAGTTAGCAGGGAAAATGCACTTGATATAATCTTCTTGGATTTTCAAAGGGCATTTCACATGATCCGTTGCTTAGAAGTCTTAAAGACTCCAAACAGCTTTGGGAAAGAGGGAGGGTCCTTTGCATGCGGAAGTTGCTGGTTAAAAGATAGGAAATGGGTAGGAATAAAGAGACAGTTTTCGCAGTGGTTGAAGGTTACTGATAGAGTCCCAGATAGATCAGTGCTAGGACCTCTGCTGTTTAATGTGAGGATAAATGATCCAGAAGAGATGGTAAGTAGTGAGATGATAGTCTCTAGACAATACTACAAACACAGTGTCGACTGCAAAAGAATTTTATGAGACTGAATGGTAAACAGCATATGAAACTCAATATAGCTAAAGGTGAAAGATTCACATGGTTGGGGGAAAAGAAGAGGGTCCTAAATTTATATAGAAAATTTTTTTCTTAATTATTACCACTCAGGAACAAGATCTTGAGGTTGTAATAAAAACTCTGAAGAAAATCAGCTTAGTCCTTAGTACCACTCCAAAAAGTAAATCAAATGTTGAAAGAGTAGAGACCATGCCACCACCATGTAAATCCATGCATTTTGCATGTTGTACACAGCTCCTCGTCTCCTAACTCAAAAAGGTTTTAGTGGCATTGGAAATAGATCAGAAAGAGCAGAAAGGATCCTAGAAGTTGCACAGAAACCATTCCTTAAGAATTAGGGTTAATCAATCTGTAAAAGAGCAACCTGTAAACAGATTGGTATGACAGAAGGGTGATCACCTGTAAAAGGTGATATGATAGAAATCTCTAAAATCACAAGTGGAATRGAGAGAGTAAATAGGAAAAGTTTTTTGTTATCTACCTGTCACTTCTTGTAGACAGTGAAAATGAAATTTAACAAGTGGCAGGTTAAAAACGGATGTTTCTTCGCAATGAATAGTTAAGCTGTGAAATTTCAGGATGCTGTGGCTGTTAAAATTTTCCATAGATTCAGGGAGTTTTTGAACAAATTAATGGAAGAAAAATGTGTTATAGATTATTAATATAAAAACAGCACATCTGGCTCAAGAATTCATCAAGTGGTAAATTGCTGAAGACTGGGAGAGTATTGTGGAAAAGTATCAGTTCATGCTTGCCCAGTTTTTGTACTTTTCCTTGGTATACTCTGCTGGCACTCTCTGGACAAGGTATTGGATGAGAAGCATCTGATTCAGTATGGCCATTATTGTAACTATGTTTATAATCTTTGGAAACAAAATGGGAAAGAAAAATGCATATATTGGTAACGTCAAACTTTTAAAAGAGCTAAAGTTATGTATCATCTGTTTGATTTAGTATTTGTGAAGTGTGAAACCAATGGAAATTTTGCTGCAAGGCAGATATAATGCTGTTTCATGAAAGCACACAATAAATTGTATTAATCAATAAAACGTTTACATATAAACAGTAGAAGTGGTAAATGAGATTGTTAGAATTGAAGGAGTAATCTAGTTGTCATTGGTAATGTTTGAGTATATATAATGAAAATCATCTTAAGCTTGGTTAAGGGATAGGATTCTTTCAAGGTAGGAATAAACTAGTTTTTCTCCCATTTAGAATTTTGGGTATTTATTGCTAAGCAAAGTTTGCCTTTATTTTTGAGGATCCACACTTTTTTTTTTCCCAGTCAGTCTGAAATAACTTCCAAAACAGCAAAGGACTCTTACCAGTCTTTGTCAGACCTACAGTCATTTTTAATTTGTACTATAACCCTTCCAAATCTACAGAGCTGAAAAAAACTGTGTGGGTTTTGCTTTTATATTTTTTTAAAGGCTTGTCTAATTGTAATTCCTCTTTTTTTAGCTTAGTAATTTAGCTACAGAAAGCTCATTAAAGTTTTTACTTCCTTAGTCTGCTGTAGAAGCCAGATAATTTTTCAGGTTTCTAAACTGAATAACAATTGAACCCATTACCTGAAGAACACATTGGCTCCAAGAATCTATTATAATTTTTGGAGTATTGGACACTGTGGATGCAAACAATAAGAATGCTCATGAGTAAATATGAATGATGAAGAATTCTGATTTCAGGACAAGGTCAATCACTTAGTTGTTGGACTAAAGAAATTTCTTCCTTTAGATTGTTCATTGTCTAATTAAGGTTTTTACAACTCTTTCTGTAATATATGGGACTGACTGCTAGCAGGAAAGATAATGGATTATATAAATTTCTGAGGTTGCGATCCAGGAAAACAGTTTCTCTGTAGCATGCAGAAGGTGGTAAATAAAACTGAGGAATGCAACTCCTTCAGGTCTCAACATATGTTAAACTCATTCTGGTGTTACATCCATAGAATTCCCCTGGAGAAGGTATCCGAGATTCTGCCAGAAGTTCAGCACCATCCTGATCCTTTCTGATTACTTAAATCTTGATCGTGGCAAGCACAGGGATAGGAGCCCTTACTGTCATCAAGGATCCTTCATTTCTCAGTACTCAAAAGCTTGCTCTCTTTCTTCTGTGAAAAATCATGGATTCTTTCATGAATTGGGGCAGTAGTTTTCATCCAGAAACTGTTGCTCTGCATCTTTATCTTTTGCTGTACCAGGTAGCCATTTACCTAGGTCAAACATTTCTTTGATATAATAGTTTCAGATCGTCAAATTTGGCTGAGATTGTATCTTCACATTGCCCCAGATACCGTTGAACAGCCTTCTTGTCTGCCTTCTCTTAGCTTTTAGCACAACCGAAGGATGGTGTCCAAAGAGATGTCTTGATGTTGTTTAATCCAAACTCATGGAAGTTGCTGTTAAATTAGTGCATTGGGGACGAAGAAAATTTTTAAAAGACTTTGTCTGAAGGAAGAATAACTTGATGATATAGGTGTCGTGGTTTAACCCCAGCCAGCAACTAAGCACCACACAGCTGCTCGCTCACTCCCCCCGCAGTGGGATGGGGGAGAGAATTGGAAACGTAAAAGTGACAAAACTCATGGGTTGAGATAAAGACAGTTTAATAGGCAAAGCAAAAGCTGCACACACAAGCAAAGCAAAACAAGGAATTCATTCCCTACTTCCCATCGGCAGGCAGGTGTTCAGCCATCTCCAGGAAAGCAGGGCTCCATCACGCGTAATGGTTACTTGGGAAGACAAACGCCATCACTCCGAACGTCCCCCCCTTCCTTCTTCTTCCCCCAGCTTTATGTGCTCAGCATGATGTCGTATGGTGTGAAATATCCCTTTGGTCAGTTGGGGTCAGCTGTCCTGGCTGTGCCCCCTCCCAGCTTCTTGTGCACCCTCAGCCTACTCGCTGGTGGGGTGGGGTGAGAAGCAGAAAAGCCTTGACTCTGTCTAAGCACTGCTCAGCAGTAACAAAAACATCCCTGAATTATCAACGCTGTTTTCAGCACAAATCCAAAACATAGCCCCATACTAGCTACTATGAAGAAAATTAACTCTATCCCAGCCAAAACTGCCTGCTTAGTGAAGTGCGGTACGATGTAGCTTGTGTGCTAAACCAATAAAACAAAACCATTCGTGGCTTTCTACAATAGCATTGCAATAATTTAAAATTAAAACCTGCTGCAAACTGGTTAGCCTTTATCAGTACAAATATCATTGGATTTGTTGGAGCACAGATGTTCTTTTATTGTTATGACACATTTCTGCATGAACAGAGAGGTTTTTGTTTTCAGGCGTAATAAGAAATTGAAACAGTGGATGCAACAGTGAAATGTTCCAGCAGGCACAAGATGTAAGAATCTGGTGACCTGAATGTTGTGGTTTAGAATATAAAGAATGGATTTTATATCAAAGTTTTGCTGTTTAAGAAAGACCGTAACAGACAAACGTAACAGGACTTTTAAAAGAACAATTAAAAAAAAAAGTGGGTCTCTGTTCACTAATATTCTTTGGGCATGTGAGCTGAAGTGTATGCCAGGCAGGAGTGAGCAGAAAACTCCCTGGTTGATACTCCCAAACTTCTCAGCGATCTTAGCTGTGAAAAGAACATAGAAAAAGTGAAATTAAAATTTGTTTTATTTCTATTGTAGAACATCTGCTTTCTTTACTTATGRCTCAGATTTTTAATATAAGTACTAATTTTAAAGTGCATTGTAACATACGTTTTTCTTAAGCTTGGATGTCAGGAAGGGTAGCAATATTAATGTTTTGTTTATGCTTCAGGGAGACTAGTTTGAACAACTAGTTTGCTAATTTGAAGGGAAAAGCTGACTTTTCTGTGACACTGCCTTAGGGATGTATATTCTGGCAATGAAATTATGAAAAATAATGGACTGTAAGGAACTCGATGTCTCTGAGTAAGTGATGGCACTTCAGTATTCTGGACATGAGAAATGTCATAACTTAAGGAAAGAGGCAATTACATTCTGTTTTGAGATTTTGCAGTTTTAAGTCATTTTCAAAGTCGTAAAAACAAGAACGTGTTTCAGAAAAACAGCATAGCTACGTGTAGGAGCATGTTCTGTTTAAGTTTGGATGACTTAGAGAAAAATTTAAGTGTGTGTAGTTACTTTCTACACTCACACAACAGATAGAGATATGCTAGTGCATGTTCACCGTTAGATGACACTGGTTTGACCTCTTGTGTTCAAAGCAGTGACTGAGAGTCATGCTCTGGCTGAATTATTTAAAATAAATAAAAACCCTCGTGACAATACTGAGTAAGGGGTGGTGCGGCAGGGATTTCTGTCAGCTTGGGTTCCTTCCTTGCTCTCTCTTTGTTTCTGAAGGAAGCTTCATTGTCCTGACTGGAACATTGTATTGACAAATAGCATAGGTACATTGGAACAGGCTGCCCAGGGAAGTGGTTGAGTCACCATCCCTGGAAGTATTTAAAAGACGTGTAGGTGAGGCGCTTAGGGACGTGGTTTAGCGGGCATGGTGGTGTTGGGTTGACGGTTGGACTCAGTGATCTTAGAGGTCTTTTCCAACCTTAATGATTCTATGATTCTATATACTGCTTGAGAAAGTTTCCGCAAGAGAAAAATCATTGTAAGAGACTTACAGAGTCTCGGTCATTTCCTAGAAATAAAAAATGCCAGAATAAGGAACGTTTGTTCAGGACAACCACTATTCACCTACTTGTGTAGGCCCTTTATTAATATGTCCTTTAGTTTAAATGAACACCTACTAGTTTTGGCTTATTTAGCTTGCATGACAATGGCCCATGGATGATGAAGGACACTCAAAACCTTTCTGTTTTCACTTTCCACCCACTGACTACTGCAAACTGTTTTCCCTTGTTTCCTGCTTTTTTCTTTCTCCTGGCAATCCAGCCAGGCTTGTTACTCCTGCTGCTCTTTTTCTACTACCTTATCTGGTTGCCAGCAGGAATAGTGAGAGCATAAGAGAAATGGCATAACTGCTGTTACTGTCTTCTCTGTCTAGCTTCAGCATGACCCCTGGAAGTGATCACGGAGAAAGTTCCACTAACCATCAAGCACTGTTAGCTATTTTATGATCCCAGTGTCTGTACAGTTACTTCTGGTGGAAGTTTCAAGTAAATAGCTGAAGATCTTCTCAAATAAAGTCATAAAGATTTTATTACTTGGGTAAAATAGAATACTTTTTTTGGACTGATTCTTGAAAATCTTTGTAACATTAAGCCTGTATACTCTGTTCCGTTTCATGCAATTTTGATGCCAAATGGGTCAGATTTGGCAAAATAAGGGACTCTGGTAACTTGCATTTCTCTTTACTCCATTCCTTACCTTACATAGGAAAGGTCAGTAATAGTATTCTACAAAGAACAGCAGTCATTCATATTGTATTGGTGTCTACATCAGTCACTAGGTATCTTGATTATGTTAATAGGAGAACTGATAGAAGAACTAATAGGAGAACTGCATGGCCAGCAGGTCGAGGGAGGTGATTCTCCCCCTCTGCTCTGCTCTCCTCTCATGAGACCCCACCTGGAGCACTGCGTCCAGCTCTGGGGTCCCCAGCGTAGGAGAGACACAGACCAGTTAGAGAGGGTCCAGAGGAGGGCCACGAAAATGGTCAGAGGGCTGGAACACCTCTCGTGTGAAGAAAGGCTGAGAGAGTTGGGGTTGTTCAGCCTGGAGTAGAGAAGGGTCCGAGGAGACRTTGTTGCGGCGTTTCAATATTTAAAGGGGGCTTTACAAGAAAGACAGAGAGAGACTTTTTACCAAGGCCTGTAGTGACAAGACAAGGGGCAATGGTTTTACATTGAAAGAGGCTAGATTTAGATTGGAYGTAAGGAAGACATTTTTTATGATGAGGGTGGAGACCCTGGAACAGGTTGCCCAGAGAAGTTGTGGATGCCCATCCCTGGAAGTGTTCAAGGTCAAGTTGGACAGGGCTTTGAGCAACCTGATCTAGTGAAAGATGTCCCTGCCCATGGTAGGAGGGTTGGACATGATGATCCTTAAAGGTCCCTTCCAACCCAAACCATTCTGTGATTCTGTGATTCAAGCTCAGGTTGTTTTGGATTTTTTTAATAAGCTTTATTCTCTCTCTGTTTTCTTTGGCTTGATATTTATCTTGAAGCCAAAAACCATTATCATGCAACAAGGTTGTGTTTCATTGTAATTACACTAGAGTCAAAAATAATCTTCATAAATACAAACTATAAGTGACATACTATAATTAAATTTTGTTATCCACAGCCTTTATGTAAATGATTAAACAGTTTGTAYGCAGTGGGAAGAACAGCCCAATATATCAGCAGAGGTGTTCTGGCAAAAGTTAAAAATATTTCTTCATGTTATGTGTTTGTGTAAATTAATGTTAGATTAGATCCAATATATCTTTTGCCATTTCCCTGCCAGAGTCAGAATTTTGCCAGTGGGTATATTAAATATTTTATCAGAAGTGCAGCAGTTGCAGTTCTGCTAATTTTCTGGCATACATAAGGTGCAAGTGATGATTCTTGTGTCCTGGTTCTGGCTGGGACAGAGTTAACTTTCTTCCCAGTAGCTGGGGGGGGAGGCTGTGTTTTGGGTTTGGTATAATAGGAGCGTTGATGGCCCATTGATGTTTTGGGTGTTGCTGGGGAGTGCTTGCACCAGGGACTTTTCAGCCTCCCATGCCCTGCCAGGTGCATGGGAAGCTGGCAGGGGGAGCATAGCTGGGGTGGTTGACCCAGCTGGCCAATGGGGTATTCCATACCATGCGACGTCATGCCCAGTATAAGAACTAAGTGGGAGGGGGGCTCTGGCATCACAGGATGGGCTCTCACGTATCGGGCTATGCATTGGTTCGGCAGGTGGTGAGCAGTTGCATTGTGCATTGCCTGCTTTGTATATTCTGTTGTTGTTGTTATCACTGTTACTATTATTGTTTTACTTTGTTTTATTTCAATTATTAAACTTTTTATCTCAAGCAGTGAGTTTTCCTACTCGTGCCCTCCCGATTCTCTCCCCCATCCTACTGGAGGTGGGGGTGAGTGAGCGGTTGCGTGGTGTTTAGGTGCTGGCCGGGGTTAAACCACGACACCTTGTCACTGCAGTTACCTGAATGGCTTGTTCTTAGCAATGATGACTCTTGAGGTTCTGGGAACTTAGCACTGTGACAAACAGGATGCGTACCTCTTGGACTAGAAAGAGTTAAATAGTTCCTAAAGTTGTGTCTCAGAAATGTCATAAAACGCTTGTGAAATATTGTGTAGAAAATGTATTTTGCTGTGGGAATCCGTCTCATTTTAGACACGCAATGATCTCCTGGATTCTGTGTTTAGACCTTAAATGAACGTGTTGCTTTGAAGGAGCGCTGACCAGTTAAATTACCTCTTTGTTAAAAGGAAATTGATTTGTTCATTCATCTGAAAAAAATCAAGATCTCTTTGAACGATCAGTGGGGTCACATTGTCTTTTAGCTTTACGGAGAACAAAACCAGCACGTAAGAATGCTTCCAGGAAACAATAAAAATATGTGCGTGTTTGTTTCTAGTCCGGTACGTTTGTGAACATTGTTCAACATCTTTCTCTGACAGTTGAATGTGCTTTCCTCACCTCCCACTTGAATAGCATAGAAACAGTTACTTCTTTAATGTAAGTAGACTATATTTTACAAAGTTTCATCCCATAGATATTTATGAAATAATTATAAGGCACCAAGTAGAGATGCGCTCTCTCACTCTTCAAAGCATAGCTTGCTTAAGTGAAAATAGGGAACTCTGCGTACATTGCATATTCCTTGAAATGGTGTGTAATATTCTTTTCAGTGCTTTCAGTTATTTGGATAATAATAGAGAAATTACAGTAAGTGTTGCTTAGTTTATTCAGAACGTGCAACCTGCAGACTATCAGCAGTCTACAGATAGAGCACTGGTCCTCTCAGTGGTGTAGTTACGAGCCAGGAGTCAGTGGTAGGATACTGTGATTGTTGCTTTCCTCTGATGATTTGAAATACAGCATGATATTTTTGGAGATTCTACACTGAAAAATCTAGATTTATTTGTTTGCTCACCTTTTTACTTCATTAAAAATACATTGCTGTTTATAAAACCAGTAGTTTTTGTGCTGAAATGCACTGACTTCAAATATTCATTATTTCTAAATGCAACTGTATGCTTTTAGAAAGTGGTGGAACAATGCTTACTATGTACAGTCTGATTGCAGTTGGCTGACCTTGTGTACTAGCTGTCCTTAGTTTTTAAGATACACCATTTAGGCCTCTTGCATATTTACAAGATCCAGCGACAGCATGACCCTACCAACTGATACTCCTTCCTATGAAAAAGCTTCCTCAAACTGAGAGACTTCTGCTTCAGAACAGGCTAAGGTTTCTAAATGTGTAAGGGATTTTCAGATCTTACCGTGGAGGAGTGTGCTCATAAGCAGCCCTGTGTTGCCATCCTCTTTATTTTTGCTTTCTGTGGATATGCCTTAGCAGCCAAAAAGTTTTGTTTTCAATTGTATCAGTTTAATGCCACTGAAAATGAGGGTGACGTTAAAGCTTTTGGTTGGCCAGATTCTACCAGAGGCTCTCCAGAGAGTTGGCTTTAGGCTGCAGTGCAGTTTCAAACTTGTTTACCTGAATCTTGACACAGCTTTTAAATTGTGTTAAGCTGAACAAACATACTTGAAAAATACATCCTGGACTCAGTCAAGGCCAGGGTCAAGGCGCATTGCACCCTATTCAGATTGGTCAGTCAAGCTCCCCATAGGGAGCGTTGCTGTCTTCATTCCTGCTTCATGCCCTAGCAGTGCTCTCCAGTACTGGTTGTCTTTACCCTCAGTTTTTCTAAGCAGATCAATCTGACAGGAACACACAAATTTCTTCAGACTTTTTGCTCCATACAGTGTCAGTCTATTTATCCCATCTGTCCATTACTCTGTAAACCATTGCCTTGTAACTCTTGGCGGTGGTTTCACTGTGTACTTTTTGTCTATTGAAACTGATTTTGGAGGGGGGACACATTTGTCTTTAGCTGAACTGAGCTGGGTTGTTGCTTATCTTACGGTTAAACAAAGTGTGTTTGAGTGGTTTTTGCAAGGAGTCTCCCATCCCAGCCGACACATTGGGCATGTTGTGTGCATGAGGGTAAGGAGAAACTGATCAGAGAAGTATTACACTACCTGAACGGCATTCTCATGCTGCCAACATGAGAGACATTGCACTGGTTAAGAACATTACCGGTCTCTGGTTCATACTCTTCAGCTTATCACTGATGCTAACTGTCCTGTGAGTCATCAGTGGCTGGTACTGCTTTATATAGGGGCTGGGTGATATTTGTTCACTTTTGCTTGATGAAAAAATGGTGCTATCAGCATTGACCTGTGGTAGAGAAGTCACTTTTATAGACATTTATTGAACTAACAGTGGTTTATGCACTGTATCAAAAGTGTATTGAGTTACTTCGGTCAGTGGAACAGTCTATAGTGAGCTTTTTATACTAAAACAAACAGTGTGCTTGAGATTAAAATGCCAGAACTATCAAGCATGTCTGTCTTTAGCTTGACTTAATCTGATAAAATGTCAAACATTTCTTTTTGTGCTTCTTCGCCTTCTGACCTAGATAGAGGAAGTCTTAGGGTGGTAGTGTCAGTAATACACTTAGGTACAGATATTTTATAGTATTTAAGATTCAGTTAGTCTACTTAACCTGAGGAGTGAAGAGCTAGCCCTAAAAGAGTTCTGCTGTATTTTATGACTGGAGCCTAAAAAGACCATTAAGAAGAATCTCTCTCTTGTATCAGTAATTAAGCTACAGCAAATTAAATCAGATTATTAAGGCCTTGACAGACTGTTGCATTGGGAACAACTCCAAAGTGTTATCTGGACTTCAGAGAACTTTGACAGGTGTGTTGTTATTTTTAAAATAATTTTCTAAAGACGTGGTGCCCAGGAATGAATATTAAATGATCTGCAATTACAGGTGAGACTATTGGATATTCCAGTGCATAATTATAGAATGATAACTCTTTTATTCCGTCATACTGAATTGCTGCTCCCTAAGGATAAAAAAAAAAGGATGCACCAAAACAGATGCTTCTTTTAACTTGTGCCGCTGGACTTTTTCCCCCTGACTATCTGCAGGGATGCTGTCTTCATCTAACTATCACAGTATACCTTTGATTTGGCTGCACAGTATCTTGTCTCTCCTGCCATGTGTGTATGTGCCTACCCCACAGTGGATTTACCACATTTCATTTAGATGATGAATGCAAGTACTGTAGACAACACCATCAAAATTAATGTAGCAATTACTTTAGCTACATCTATGCAGAATTTTTTCCTTAAAGTGGTAACTGCTTCTAGTCTCTGCTGCAGCTGCCCCCGTTGCATCCCTGTAAGTGTATCAATGCAAAGAAAACCAAAGCCACACTTAAAATCCTTTTTCTCCACAAACTGGAGTTGTGAAAGAAGCGTGTCTGAAAGAAAATATTCCACCTGGATGAAAGTCTTTGTGCCTGAGTCAATAAACCAAAGTCTCAAATTACTGAGCTGAGCAATAACTTTAAGCCTTCTACTTGTGGGTACACATGCCAGCATAAAAAGATTGTAACATAAGTTGCTAGACTCTCTATCCCACAAACATATCAATGAGGAAATAATTAATTCTCTCCCTACCCTACACTATGTTTTATTCAAGTCAACTCTCAACATTATTGCCACTTTTATACTGATGATCATTCTACAAAGGGTGGGACGTTGGCATATCAATTATCTTTTTGGTCTGTACTTCGATGTGTAAAATGTAACACTGAATTTGATAATGTCGAGCTCCATTCACAAAGGTTTAAAGTGGCAGAGTTGCTTTCATCATTTCCTGTTGATGACTTCAGAACTTTTGGCACAAACCTTAGAATATTTCAGTGTGTAAAAAAAAAAAAACCAAAACACCAAAACCAAACAAACCAAAAACAAAGAAACCCCACCACCACCACTTTTCCATAACTTGATTCTCAAGCTTTGCTAGTGCATTTGTTATTTAAAGCTTTGCAGAAATGTTCCTCCAAAAGCAGGTATCCAGCTAGAGCAATTTTTGCCCATTAATTAAAATTTGGCAAATCTTAAATCTTTACTGTAAACATGTAAAAATTAGCTTTAGCCTAACTTTTCTGCTACATCTTAATTATAGACATCTCTACCAGCCATACATAAAGTAGGTATGCACATTTCAATGTTTCATTTTTAATTTTGTCCTCTTGGTAAAGTGAGCAATTTTTTGGCACTGCGGTGCTCTTTACTTTGCAGAGAGGGGAGGGGGCAAGGGAGGAAGAGGAGCACTAACCAGGGCTTTTTCTGCTGTGTTTGGGAGGGGGCTTGGTATCCTGGGAGTTCTTGAACGTAACTTTTGACTTGCTTCATTTGTGTAAGTCCATCCCAGTAGCGAGGATTAAAATTACCGACATCACAACATGACACTCCTCCTAAGTATACCAGGTTACTAGGCTTTCTCCTAAAACACGAAGCTGTTCATGATTCCCTTCTGCAATAAATTATGATTTATAATGAATTACAGACTCTGCAGTAAGTATTTTAGAAACTCAGCTTTTAAAAATGAGCTGTTTAACTGCAGTATCCAAAGCAAATAAAATAGTTACCTTTTGAGCTAACTGTGCTTGAAACAGAAGATACTTTTAGAATGCAACATAGTATTTTATACTTTCAGCAAAAGTGCTTTTGGAAAACAAGTTGCTTTCATATCTTTTTTCTTTATTCTTTTTTTGTAGGCAATTCATTATCACTTGTCTTTCCAAGGGTGTAGAAACCATGTAATGTACACTGATCAATAATGTATCTTATTTTGATAATATTTAATTATGAGGGGCTATGTAAATTCTTACTTCTTTGAGCTTGGCTCACTCTGCTATTCCACAATAATGTTCTTATAGTTTACATGAAAAACTACTTTTGTCGAATACGAAGTACATTTTTTTAAAGCTGCAAATTGTATTCAAACTTTTTAGGGTTAAACTGTTGAATTACACAGTGTTACATTGTAAAATAATGGTTGCAAATGATGATTAGATCTATTGCTGATCTTTGCTTATTATATACATAATAGATTCTTCTGGTGCAAGAAATATATAGCATTATCTTCTCATGGTTAAACCTGTGTATTTTTTTACTGATTTTGATAGATTTCCTAAGCAGTACTGTGTAGCACAGTATGTCTCCCTTTCTTTTCTTCATCCCCCAAGATACAGAACGGCTGCTGGATGACCATGTGCTAGTGCTACATTCAGAGAGAAATTCTGCTTCAGTATTAAAGCAATTCAAATGTAAATTGAGAGGTACGTCATCTCATGAAAGACTTTTGTGTTCAATACGTGGTTCCTAAATGAGTGTTAGAAGTAGGATGTTTCAAAAATACTTACCTGATCCCACTTGTACAATATTTTATCATTCATTATAAATTTCTAGCAAGCACCGTGGCAGTATTTCAAAGGAGGCACTCCTCCTAAAATCCTATTAAGTCATTACAATTGTCCTTCTTCAAACTCACTTCTATGATGATGCCCATGGAAAAATCAATAGTAATTGGGCAGCTGGTGCAACTGCTCTCAAAATCTCATTGTTATCTTGCTCTACCCATGTCTTTCTGTATCCACCCTTTTTTCATCTTGTACTCTGTCTTCAAGCTCCTATGAGAGTGGCCATCTCTTTGTTAAATATTTATAGAGCTATGATATCAAAGTGCTGCTTTTAGCACTGTTGCTAATAAGCCCACAGAAGTTTTACTGTTCATTGCCAAAGCAGAGAAGTGTGATTCCCCGATTGATTTTGTAAGAATCTTTCCTTAGACTTTAGGGTGGGTTGTGTAACCAGTATTTTGKTTTTTTGTTTAAGCTGGAAGTTTTATTTGGGAATAGTAGAGTAGTAAATACAGTTTCTAATTTTGAATGAGATGGTTGATGTTTGGAATTTTGTAATATATGGGATATAATTAGCAAACATTGCATTTAGTTTTTCCTGTATTCTTGGGTGTAAAAGGTTATAATATTTGTGGTTATGATAAATGTTATGAGGTTATGGTTAAGGCTATGATATAGCCCTTCTGTTGTCACAGATCTTGAAAATTTAGTGAATAGGTCTGCCTACCAAACAAATACCTTGTCTTTGTCCTGTAAAATTTTATTCAAGTCTCATTTTATTAAGAAAAAATACTTGAAAATTGTCATTTTTATGTTGTTATTTTTGTTCCACTGTGATGTTTTTGTGATATAGCACATTAAAAAATAGCCTAAGGATTTTAAATGCTGGGCTTATACAAACAGCAAAGCAAAAACAGTGACGTTGACACTGCACACTAGGCATGCGAGCCTGGGAGCAGCTGAAACCGCTTTAGCAACCCCTGTATTCAGCTCATGGGAGCTCTCCAGGTCCCTCAGGTTGTAGACTGGCTGGACCTTCCAGGCCCCTTCCCTGCCACCCACTTACCCCCTTTCAGGAGGAAATATATCTATTACATGCCCTTCACCTTCAAAAACATGAAATGAGGGGTTGAAAGAGCAAACCATGTTTCCTTTCTGTGAATCACTGCCTGGTTCCAGCATTGGCCTTRTTAGCTTACTGTCCTCTGAGAGCATATAACGGGTTGGAAGCTCTTAATGGAAAAAAACAACACAAAAAGAAGGCAGACAGGGCCCCTTTCAGCCATTTTCAGATCCAGAGCTTTGTTACAACAGCTCATATTTTGTCCTTTTTCTCCTTCAGTTGAAGTAAAGGCTTCTTTGGTGGTGGATGTAGTTGGTCTGTTAGATGAAAGATGACTACAAATGGGCAGATCTTGAATATTTTACAGCAGGGCACTCATGAGCCACGGCAGCTTGGGAGAGGCAGCAGCTGTCACATCTTGGTTTCTTCTGGACTTCCAAACACACTGGGAGCTAACTGTTACTGTCAGGGTACAGAGGCAGCTTCTCCCCTGTCTTTCTGTATTTCTGCTGGCATGTTTAATGGCTAATTCATTAAAGAAAACTACAGCATGGCCTACCAAATTTCCAAAGCATAAAAGACCTGTTGTAGTGTTAAAGATGAAAGACCATGTGGCTACTGTGTGAAAGTGAAAGGCATTAGTACAGTTTCTTGTATCATGTACTTTGAGTAGGGAATTGTTTTCTGGGTTAGTTTTGACCCTGTCACTTCTCTCCTTGCATTCTTCCAGAGGTTGGTTTCTTACTATTACAGCAAATATAAGCTGTTTGCCTTCATCTGAAGGGCTTTCATGGACTATCCCCATTCTATCATCTTTCATTTTCTTTTGATAATGTGATGATTATAGTTACATTAGCCATTTGCTAAACTTTCAATACTTCTGTGCTGATTCTTGGTTTTGTGGGGAGTTTCACTTGTGTCTGTTCAAAGCCACATCATTGCTCTGTTTCATGATCCTTCTTCAAATTCTCCCTTTCCTTTGACTGAGAATCTTTTCGTTTGGAGAGTGGTCCTGTTATGCAGACAAGTATTTTACTCTTTTTATTTCGTTCACCTTTCTATATCATGTCTGTATCATACATAACCCTTTATTGTGCACATAGGCTGTAACCTTTTTTAATGGAAGCTGAAGTCACTGTTTTGTTCAGTGACTTATGCAGTACATGCTGCATATTCCTTAAATTCCCAGATGTCATGATAATGTACATAATAGTTCAAGCAATGTGCCTGTGTCTTTTATATTATTAGCTGTTGAAGACTGTGCTACCACCTAATATATCCATACTCATAAAAAATAAATAGTTTGTTCGGTGTGCAATAGAATTAATGACATTTACAATTTTTGCCTTTTCTGCACTGCAATAACTTGAGCTTTTTAGTTCTGTAGAGCCACCCTACACAGACCCTCAGTTCTCCCATGCATTTCCAGACCCCTGCCTAAATCCATTCAGATCTCCTCTTCAACATCTCAACAGTATCACCCTGCCCCAGCTTCCTCTCAAACTGCCTGAGGGCACCATCTTATCTCCTTATACTCTCAACACTCTCTCTCATCCCTACCCAAGTTTGTTTAATGTTCCAGTTTTGGGCAAGAGGCAGCATGTTCTGCAGCTGATGCAAGCTATCCATGTGCTAATTTCCAGAAATAAGTGCATGGCAATTGGTGCTGTTACCTTCTGATTTCAAATGATGGAAGAAGGTTTTGTGCTTTTCTTCTCGTTATGGGCACTAGTGGGATCTTCATTATTGATTTTCATGAAGATTCTAGGAATGTGAGATCTTTCAGGCACTTGTTCCTGTCTAATTTAGTTTATAGTCTCGAGAGCTATTGGTGGTGGATAGGGATTGACAGATAATATAATAGCATAAACTAACCTCGTTAACAAACTTTACTGAAAATCATTCTTTCAAGTTATTTTTGAGATCCTAGCTATTGAAGGTAATATGAACTGCTGGTTGATTGAAAAGAGTGTAGAGTTTTTCTTGGTTTTGTACAGTCTTTCATTAAAGCCTGAAACTATCCAATATTTAGAATAATGCAGCTGTTTCTGCATCTGAAAACACATTAATCTATAGCACTGAGAGCTGTGACATGGTAATGTGAACATGCAGTGTCTTTCTTGAAGAATATAAATATTATATCTGCATAGTATCTGCATGTTTATATTTTAAAATATAGAGATGACAGAAAGATACAAAATGCTGCAGAATCCTTAGTGTGATTGAAGAATCTGGGCTTTGGTTTGTGTATATAACTAAACATATGAAGGGTGTGCATTTGCTTTTAGATGAGTGCCTACTTTATTATTATTATTATCAGAAACTTTCGGCTGCTTAATGCAGTTGCTTGTTAGGTAACTCTGGTCACAGAGGAGAACATGGGCAACATGTTTAGCATGTTGAGTCAGCTGACTCGGCAGTGTCATTGTTATCTCACACAATGACATCAAAAGGTAGGACACAACAACTCCAAAATAAGGGTTGCCTCACAAAGGTTTTGTAGGAGAAGGGAGGCCACCAAGGCCACYGCTCTCCTTCTTGAACGGTCCTGACGGCACTGGTGAGATTACGATGAAAGTGGTCTTTTCCTTCCCCTTCACGAAATGACCTCTCAGAGGAACTGTAGAGAGGAGACAGTGCAAGACTCGCACTGGTAGGATCTCATGCAGAATGGGATCTGAGCAAAGCTATAGCAAGACTGGGATGCAATGTGACACGTAAGTTCACAACAGTAGCTGAATGCAGCTCATGAGAGGACTACTCTGGGGAAACAAAAATATCTCATTGCAGCTCTTCCCCAGGTTTCCCCAAATCCTTTTGACATGAATTGCATCTGCACCTGATTCCCTTGGATTTTCTGCAGCTCTAGACCCCTTGGATTCCTCTATTTCTTCTGTCTACAAGGCTGCCTGGGCACCARTAAGTGTGCTGGAAAGCCAGTGTAGAAATAGAAGTTTTGAGATAGTCCCAACAAGTTGAATATAAGGTACTGGGCACGAAGCAGCTCCTGCCCTGCCTGATTATATGTGCCCAACATAATCAATCTCAATTTTCTAACCTGCTGTGCCTGGCATATTTGGATCCCAGTGTGTGCTTTGTGGGGTGAAAGGTCTGGCGTGGAGCAGTCTGGATGGGATGACTCATGCACAAAAGAGACCTCCTAGAAGGTTCTCTGTGCTACTAGCTGCAGCCTGGTGCTGAGTCCCCTGTCTGTCCCTCTGACATAAACCAGCGTGTGCTCTTTCTGACTGCATGACCTGATAAGCTTCTCTCGTCCCATCTCATGAGCGGAGATGCTCTGTCTGCCCTGTTCTTATGCAACTGGGTCTGCTGGTCCCCTCCATCAGATAACGGTGAGAGGCTGTGGAGCGTAGCAGTTGGCAAGTACTTTGAAGTACTTGTAAGGTGAAGTTAGTTTGTGCCAGTATAATGCCTGGCATTATATGGACCCATTCATTGTTGATCTCTAAGTGTCATTTTAAAAATGGGGTTAGGTGTTTTAAAGAGTCTGCTTAGCAGAACTGTTAAGATGGGGCCATGGTAACTCCTGTGTTCATGTGCATTCATCTTGCTGGCACAGAAGGGTGCTGTTTACACCCACCTACACAAGCCCAGGTGCTTCAAGCACAGTTTTACRTGATCTTCTTTAGGTAAAAGTTAAACTGATGTCTGCTTTCTTGCATGTTTTTGAAGAATTTTACCTCCTTGTTTAAGAATTTTGCTTTGGTTCTGCTGTGTTTTGAAATCACTTCTAATTCACTTCTCATTCATGGAAGTTCAGTATTCATCCCTGTCTTCTGATACAGGTGGATATTGGCAATTTTTTTTCTTTTCTGTATGTTCAAAGAGTATGGGCAGTGAAAATATTTGCACAGGGAGATGRTATAACTTATCAGGGACATAATCTGTGAAGAATTGGGAATTTGTGTGTATTTACCTAGAAGGACTTCAGCAATTCATAAGTAGAGTTTACAGGCCCTATGTACTTCTTCACATGCCTGCTTACAGTGCTGTAGTTCTGGGTGAATTCTTCTAGGAAAGAGTGTTTTACAGAATAACTGAAATATTGTTTATCTTTTTAGGCTGTGAAGCATGTTACAGAAACGTACAACAAGTGGATGAAGGGGAAAGGAAAAAGTGCCATTGATAGCTAGGATAGCAACATGGGAAATACAACCACCAAATTCCGCAAAGCTCTTATAAATGGAGATGAAAACCTGGCCTGCCAAATCTATGAGAGCAACCCTCAACTAAAAGAAACTCTTGACCCAAATACTTCTTATGGAGAAACGTACCAGCACAATACTCCGCTGCATTATGCTGCTAGGCATGGAATGAACCGTATACTGGGGTAAGTATGATTTGAAGTTTTGCTTGGGTGTGAATAACTGACCTAAGAAATGCAAGTGTCAGCTAGGTTATAAATACCTTATRTGTGTGCACATAAATATACACATGTATGTGCATATGTATATGTGTGTTGCAGACACAGAATTTGTAACATGTTCAAGTAGTAATAGAAAACATGCAACTTAGTCTATAATCACAGACTGGTATAACAGTTTTTAATTTTATTTTGAGTATCTTTGTTCCTTCCTTGTAACATTAGCCTTGGACAGTTTTAGCTTGCTTCCTGAAGACTCCTATACCACGGTTCTTTGAAAATAGTGACTGTTCCACTGTTCTTGATGTGTTTTCCAGTCTTAAAATAATCTTTTTGTAAACCTGTACCCAATGGATACCATACTGATTTTATCTACTTGCAGATGGCACAATATATGTTTATTATTGTGTTATTCAGGCAGCTTTTATTTTTCATTTTGGATGATAACAGTGAACATTAATATCTTGATAATGAGTAAGTTTATTATTGCTGCAGTCAACATGTACGGCAATCCCTAATGTTAGCTACTTCCATTCTTCTGTATTTTTGTCAGTGCTCTAAGATCAATTAAAGATTAACATCTTGTCCATGTCCAGACTTGACAGGTGCAAGCTGTTCTGGTCTAGTATTTCATGAAGCTAGTACTGGGTAGACATTGCTAAACCTCTTCTTCGGCAGGTAGTAAGTTAGAGAGAATTTCATAAATATCCTATTCCTTATATGAGGAAACAGAATGGAAATATATACTGAACTGTATTATTGTTAATTCACCTCTGTGTTTATATCTACTGATGGGCCTGTGGTATTCATAAGGTTTGTTTTGTCCCTCATCTGCTGTAACTTTACTGGCTATCTGGCCTCCCACCATAAATTTTTCCTCAGTGTTTTAGATTCACCTAACAGTTTTTTATACTTTGTAACTTCTCATTTATCTTGATTTTTGCTAAATATTTTTCTCTTCGCCGCCATGTATTCTATATTTCTATTTTTAATTGATGTTTTCATTTAATCACTGAATCTTTTTGCTTGTTTGTTTCTTAATATCCCCAAACTTTTCCCCATTCCTGATTCTTGAATTATAGGAAAAAATTAACTAAACTTAATTTAAAATAGCATCCAGTTTTTGTTTACATTTTCTGTGTGATTTTTTTTTTCTCTGAGATTTTCAGGTTATTTCTCTCAAGAAAATATCTCTTAAGAAAATATAGCCTCATTGAAACAAGGACACATGAAATTGCTCATATGGAAAGAAATGGAGTCATAATTACTGACTTCTGAGCAGTCCATTTGTTAATTCATATTGCACCATTATGATGAGATCTCGAATAATTTCTTTGTGTTTAAAAAAAAAAGGTAGTTTAGAAATGACATTTTACTACTAGCTGCATGGGACCATTAGCATCTAAGTCTCACAGGACAACTCAGTTTTATTTTGCACACATTGCAAACAAATGATCAAAAGAATCATTCTTTTTTCTAGTTTGAGTCCAAGATTTGCAATACATTTTTTGCCAGTAAACATAGTGGAGGTGCTATTATTTGCTAGAGTCTGCTTCTGAAAACCTGGGTTGTTAGAATTGTTGCTGTTGCTAGGAGTAATTTGCTGAGGTTTTTTTACTATTTACTTTTCTGCCGTCTTTGTAAGGGCTTTGTTCAGAACTCCTTTCTAAGACATAATGCACAAAAATGTAGCCTTTTTATCTAAACAAAGTAGTAAGAGTGAATAAATATCAGACTTACAGTGTGCCTGTTTGCAAAGTTGATAGTAGAAGGGGCACAAGTGATTTCCAGTTAAGCCTCTTCCTTTTGATACAGAAAGTCCTGGATATGATGGAGATTAAATAAATTGAATATTAAAATGAATGCTTAGATTTACTGATGAAGTATAGTAGCTAAAAATAAATGAATTTTAATCTGTTTATATTTTGAGAGAGATTTACAATTATGAGATATCCATAATACTATAATATTTTATATTTATCTCTTATTAAACATTTTAAACATTTGGGAATCTGTAGCTACACTAACTTGTAGTTCAAACTCTGGATGTTACTTATATGTATACCATATCATTCAATTTTTCTTTATAGGCTGATCTTTGTATTATTGTAGGTGGATATGAACTGACATGTGTTTTACGATTCACTGTGTGAAATTTTCTCAAARTAGAGTAGTGTGATGCAGTTGTCAGTACACCTTTTGCATAACAGAATATATTGAGAGAGATATTCTGGGATGTTCAGAAATAACCTATCTGGCAATGCTATTACCAAATACTGAGGCAAAGGGACAAACTCCCTGTTACCGGATGTATGGCTGGTGGTGACTGTCCAAAGACATGGTGAAAGCGCAGGCACCGAGTTTGCGATGAAAGGGAGTTGGGGACATCCTGGTATAGCGATCTCAGAAGTGAAGAAACAAGAAACTGGAGAAGAGGTGAAAAGGGTTGTGAAGCAAAACTCCTGACCTGGACAAACTTTGTATAATCCAGTATGAAGTCTACTGGCAGAAACTTAAGCCAACAAAACTTTCTCAATGATTTTGAGCTGCATAGTTGTTTTACAGCTGGTGTCTGAGTCATCTGGCTGCTACGCCTTTCATCCAGCATTTACAGCCCAGAAACTGGATTTAGTATATAATCGAGCTGTAAAAATTTGAAAATTTGCTGTTAATTTCCTTTCTCTTCACAAGATTCAGCAAGAGTATGTTAAATACTAGGATTGTTTCTATAATTTTTCATGAGTATCATAGAAAGCTTTGGTATATTAGAAATGTTGAAATAAAAAATGGCAAATAGTTAGTCRTTCAGTTAATATATAACTTTTGTTTGGTCTGCAGCCCTAAATAATGTTTACCTGACAGATCGGTTTGTTTTAACAGAGCATTTAATGTTTAAAAACCAAAAATTGCTGGTCACAGCTAATTAGCACAAACAAGAATTTTCAAAGCACTGCTTGAAGTTGCCAGAAGTTATGACATAGTGCTCAGCAGTTCCTTGTGACTGACAGCTATCTCATTTTCTCTGTCTGGTTAGTAGGGTTATATAGTTAGAGTTTGGGTGAGGTTGTGTGATGGAGGGCTCATCCCCAGGAGCACAGGGGAGCCCAGTGGCAGGGTGGCGGGAGATCCTGGTAAGCTCATCAGAGGGAGGAGCCCCCTGCTTCAGGGCTGTCACAGGAGAGCCGTCCACCCCGTGTCCTGGCTGTGACACACGTTGGGAGGAGCCTACGGAAGGGGATTGTACTGGGTTTCTGTGGCAAGGTTTTGGTAGCAGGGGGCTACAGGGGTGGCTTCTGTGAGAAGAGATCAGGAGCTGCCCCATGCCAGACACAACCAGCTCCCGCCAGCTCCAAAACAACCCTACCACTGGCCAAAGCAGACCCTATCCGTGATGCTGGTGGCACCTCCGTGATAACATATTTAAGAATGGGTAAAAAACGCTGCGCAGCAGCTGTGAGAGAGGAGTGAAAAAAATGTAAGAGAGACAGCCCTGCAGACACCAAGGCCAGAGAAGAAGGAGGGGAGGAGATGCTCCAGGCACTGGAGCAGAGATTCCCCTGCAGCCTGTGGTGAAGACCATGGTGAGGCAGGCTGTCCCCCTGCAGCCCATGGAGGTCCATGGTGGAGCAGATATCCACCTGCAGCCCGTGGAGGACCCCACACCGCAGCAGGTGGATGTGCCCTGAAGGAGGCTGCAGCCCGTGATGAGCCCACGCCGGAGCAGGCTCCTGGCAGGAGCTGCAGCCTGTGAAGAGGAGCCCACAGAGGAGCAGGATTTCTGGCAGGACCTGTGACCCTGTGGGGGACCCACACTGAAGCAGTCTGTTCCTGAAGGACTGCACCCTGTGGGAAGGACCCATGCTGGAGCAGTTCTTGAAGAACTGCAGCCAGTGGGAAAGACCCACACTGGAGCAGTTCTGGAAGGACTTTATCCCATGGGTGGGACCCCACACTGGAGCAGGGGAACAGCGGCAGGAGCAGCAGAGATGAAGCATTATGAACAGACCATAACCCCCATTCCCCATCCCCCTGCGCTGCTCGGTGGGGAAAGAGGTAGAAGAGTCAGGAGTGCAGTTGAGCCTGGGCAGAAGAGGGAGTGGGGGGAAAAGTGTTTTCAGTTTTGTTTTCTCACTATCCTACTCTGTTATTAATTGGCAATTAATTAAATTAATTTCCCCAAGTTGAGTCTGTTTTGCTTGTGACAGTAATTGGTGAGCCATCTCCTTGTCTTTATCTCAACCCACAAGCTTTTGTGTCGTATTTTCTCCCCCTGTCCTGTTGAGGAGGGGGAGTGAGAGAGTGGATGGGTGGGCACCTGGCAGCCAGCCAAGGTCAACCCACCACAGAGATCAAGGTGGTTTGGGGAGGAACATGCTTGGGACAATAGAGCAGGGGCTAAAAGGGACCAGTTACGTGGAAATGGGTGACTTGTCAGACCATGATGTTTGTCTGACCATGCCTGATCACCGCAGTCTGGCCTATCTTCTCATTAAGCTCTATTGCTAGTTATTTTCCTGGGTGACGGGACTCTGCTGTGTGCATGTTTGTGTATGGAGGTCTATGTAGCAGCAACCGAAGTGGGGACCTCGTGACAGAGGGGTCCCTGAGCCTGGGGTGCCAGCAGCTGTATAGACCAGAGTGCATGCATATGTCAGTACATATATCAATGTRTAATGGCTAGTGAATATCAAGCTGGACTAGCCAGCAAGTAGGATAAGTGGCCTGGGAGCCATGTTTCAAAGCGGCCATAAGTCCACAGGTCAGGAGGAGGCCTGTTGAGGCAACTGGAGATGAGAGGATCCAGGGGCCAGGTACTGGTAGTGTCTAAGGCCAGTTACTGGGGATCTGCAGTACATGTGTGTGCGAGGTAACTGGAAGGTTCAGGTCATCCAGCGCCAGTTACGGGATAAACAGCATCCAAGGCCAGTTACTGAAGGGATCAACTTTGTTTATATGTATATTTTTCCCACTGGCGGACCTTCATCCTGCTTGCCTAGAGGAGGGAGTAGAATGAGGCCACCAGTGTTGTTTGTGATCACATGAATGCTGGCTGTTTCTGTCCACGTACATCTGTGTGGACTGACATGTATATATGTATTGCATATGTATGTTTGCGTGTGTGTCTCTTGGGAACGCAGCCCAGCCTCTCTACTGGCTGGACCTGGAGACGTGGAGCTGCAGCAGCCTTGCCTCCCTTGGGCTACCATCTTTGCCAAACCCTGACAGCCTGGGGCCTTTTACTAAAATAGAAAGGTATAAAGAGAAAATATATGCCTTGAAATCTCTTCAGAGAATATGAGAAGGTTACTTTCCATTTTGGAAGCAAAGAACTAAACATTTCAAGTTTTCTTTATTGGACTATATTGTAAATACCGCAGGAACAATTTGAGTGTGATTTACTAAGTGATTTTCTGCTGCGGTCTCTAGACATCTGCTGGTGGTGCTTAGATTGAGCACTAACACAGAGAGAGTTTGCCTYGGTTGTTAACAGCTCTAGTTCAGAAATGTCATCTCTGTGTTACAAAACTGTATTGATGTCACTATTCAGACCGTGTTCACAACAAGCTAATAAATAGGTAGTCTCTAGCGGGTGACAGGTAAGACTTCTGGAAGTAAGAGAAAAAAATTACATTGCACTCAGAAACGTCAAAAAACCAATAAAAGATACGTAGCACTCACATGGATTTTGAGAGCTTTGTACAACATAGAAATTGGTCTTATTCCACTACAAACATTTATCATGATTCCCTATGAATGAAGGTCTTGACAGAAGATTCCTATTCAAGAGGATAGTTTAAATTCCATTCACTAAATGGATGTAAAAATATTACAGAGAAAGAGCACRTAGGAAATTTGTTTTCTTTCGAAAATGCAGTCTTCAGATGATGAAGCACCTCTGATGCCCTCAGGCTTTTTTTGCCTAATCCTAAGGTACATTTGAGACCACCTGACTGCTCAGTTCGAAAGAACTGCTATCAATTTGGAAAGTTTTTTCACCAGGGGCTGGCTGTTGGTGAACCATTCCTGAAATACAAGAGAATAGGCTTTTCCAGAGGGTGGCTGAGATGGAGTGGCTGGAAATCACGATGACACTACTTGTGGTTGAAAGGAAAAAAACATCTTCGATAACCTGTCATTTCACAATGTATGTTGTGGTGTGACTTTCAGTGTTGTAGCTTTGCTGGGAAGCTTTTTGGATCAATGACAGGTTTTCCTCATTGTGTGCTTCATACTGCTACATCTGAGCACTTTGTGAGTATTCAAGCTGAAAGTGGATTGTTCATAGCAGTTGCTGCTGGTCCTGGGCTGAAGAGGGGGGAGGAGGAGGAGGTGATAGAAACAYGGGGCTGTGGGGAGACAGGACGGGTTTGTGAAGCTGTTTTTTTTTCTAGGACAGGAAAAACAAAGGTTTCCAGTTACAGAAGATTCTGGAAATTGAGGTGAATGCTGAAACTGAAAAAAAAATTGCCACTTTTTTTAACATTCTTGATGCCTGCCTGTTAGTAATAATAGTAGAGGAACTCTGGCATTGAAGGCATAGCTAAGCTAGCCATAGAGAAACATTGATAAATGTGCCCAGGATCTGGCTATAGGACGTATTTCTTGTTTCATTGCTATAACGTGGGAAGTATTTTTCACTGCAGTAGAATGACAGAAGATCAAAGTAGTGGTGGTGGTTTGAATTTCAGGTCGATATAGGCTACAGTCATCTTATCTTATCTTATCTTACCTAGTTTTTATGGCTGTTTAAGAGGTTTCAGTAGGGGCTGGTCTAAGCAATTGTTAATGCAATCAAAGAAAGTGTACTGAGATTACCAATATGTTATACAGGATGAATTTGACAGAAAATTTGTTGACGTCAGAGGGAACATTGCATTGATCACAACACATTTGGGACTGTCTCTTCCCATGTCATGTTTTGTTGGGTTTTATTCCTTTTGCAGTCATGTTGAAAATTAGTTTTGGATATATTGGAGGGAGATGTGTGCAGACTGTTTTTCAGAACATGATTTCTCTCAAGTTGAGAGGATATTAGGGGATTTTTGTGCTGCAAAAATATATGTCAAGAAGTATTAGAGAAAACCCTGTTAACTTCTTTGTGGCTCTTCTGGCTTTAGAGAGGTGCTGTAGTTGATTATTTTCTGATCAGGTTGAAGCTGTTCTGAATTTCAGATTTTTTTTTTTCTGGAGATGCAAATAAAGAAGAGGCTACTTCAGGCTACTTCACTCTCCACTGTTTTGACTGAGACAGAAGTTCTGTAAATGTTTAAACTTTGAGATCCGAATTGACCTAAATCATTCATGCTGAAATATTCAGAAAGGTGCTACAAAATATATTCTTTCTTTATCAGATTTCTGAAAATCTATTCGATGCTTTGCCAGTAAGACTGGTGTTCCCTTTTAAATTACTCTCCTAACTGTACTTCTGATATAAATGTGAGCGAAAGAAAAATAAGAAGGTTAATAGCAGCTCTTTGTCTAATAAGGGCAAATGGGAAAAACATGGAGTTATTAACCAAAACAACAGGGTCTCAGAGTAAGGAAATTTGTATTGAATGTATGGACATTTTCAGTAGGTTGTTCAGAAATCCTGGAGGAGTCTTTTTTTTCTCTTTTTTTTGTTCTTCMTGGTAACTCTTTGAATGATTAAATTTATTTGGTGTTTTCCAGGCAATTTTACAGCTCATTTGGGAAAAAAAATTATGAAGGTATAAGAGTTGCGTATGCTTCTTTCCTAAAAGTAGTTTTTAAAAGTTTTGACTTCTGATTTTAGTATAAAAGACATCCACCTAAATATTTACCCTTTCTCCCACACAAGAAAAGAATTCTATCCTGTTTTAATAACTTAAAATATTACAATATATTACAATATTTCATCTGAATAATTTATTAGAATGTCATTGTCTAGATTATTCACTTTTGAACAACAAAAAGCAAGCTTCTTTTTAATTATCAATGATTACACAGCTGAATATTTAGAATATAATTTTATTTAAGATTAATTTTATTCATAAAAGTAAGTCTGCATTAGAATTATTCATGCTAGACTCCCTTTATAGTCAGTGTAGACCTAGGTAATAGATCTAGTCAGAATAATTAGTGAAGGCAACAGCACAATTCATTTTATTGTGAAGTTGACCCTAAAATATTTTAGATTAATTGTGTGCCAGAAGTGCCTGTTTCTTTGCATTGATTATAAAGGGAATCTAAAAGAACTGGATCAGCTGTAGTTGTCTGCACTGTAGATCTCTGGAGCTGAGAAGATTAATCTCGTCCTAGAATATGCTGAATCGTGTAAAATCGAATAGTAAGCACCTGCAAAGCTGTAAATTGAACACTTTCACAGTTTTACAGTGTCAGACATGAATGCTACTTGTGGGAGATACTGCTTGTTATATAGTGTTAAGTGTTTCACTTTCGTGGTCTGCAGTGAATGATCAGTGCAGTGTTTGGATCCATCCAAGCCCCAGCACAGGTGTTTACCTGAATGTTTTGTTGTCGATCCGCCCAGCTGCTGAAAAACACCTGGGGTTTGGTTCTGTAAGACCCTTTTCAGATTAGTTATTTTATATGGTTATGAGGCTTGGTCACCTACTAAATGCTTTGGAATATGAAATATTGAAGGGAGTTTTTGATCTGATGTAGGAGAACAATATATGAAGAACATGAACTGATCAGGCTTTGTGGGAGTGTTTATAAAGAAGCAAGAGGACCAAGTGAATTGAAATGCCCATGACTTCAGTAGCAGAGCATGTGACTGGATGGTAGAAAATAGTCATTTATAAGGTCATTTTCATGATACCCAGTCTCAAGAGCAGTCAAGAGGAGGGAGGAATGATAAAATTAGGAAGCCTTTAAAATTGAGCAAGTTCTTACTGTGACTGAATCTTCACTGGAGAAAACTGCCAAAGACAGAAGACAGTGGGGACACGTAGAGGAGCAGCTGCAGACATGGAGTAGCAGCAGTAGTGTTTGCTACGTTTCTCAAAGGCTGTCACCCAGTTGGGCACTGTCTTCTAAAGTACAGCTGAGACAGGTTGAAAAACTCAAACCCTTATCTGACTTACTCGCTTGGTTTTTTTAACCTAAAGCTCAAAATCTCATTTAAAAGCAGTTCTCACTAACTAGATGTGTGGCCTCCCAAGGTGGCTTCCCTGGTGCTCCTCATGACTTCCTCACAAAATACAAAACGGTGGGTAGGCTTTATCTTAATAGTAGTCTGACCTACGAGCAAAGCTCAAATGCCAGTCAGCTGCTATGTTTTCAGCTCTTAAARTTGACCTTTTTCTAGCTGATTTCTGATTATTTTAACCTTAATAGGTTGAATATATGTGATGCCTACGGACTTCATCGGTCACAACACAGCCTTGCTCTCCAGTTACAGGGGCCACTGTTGAGTGTGTTGAGTTATTGCTGCTTCTTCCTACTAGGTTTTTCTGCACCCTTTAGAAAAGTGGGAACCTTAGGTTGCAGTGCTCTCCCCTGCACATGTTTAGACACTGTTTAAATGCTCTTACTAAAACAATCATCTATTCCCCACATTGTTCTTATTTTTCTTTCCTTGGAAATCAGATTCTGCAGAATAAGATYGTCTCGTTAGTGACTGGTGAGATGAGATATATTAATGCAGTATACTATTATAGATTTCTTATTCTGTGTTGTCTGTTCTCCTTAGTAGAATCCTTGTGAACATTTTACCACAGGCAAAGTAGAATTATATTTGGGTTGTAGAGGAGTACAGCTTTGGTCCTTGCCAGCCAGGATGACTGAATCTTTATTTCAACTAATTTTATTACCAGGCAGAGTTTGTGACTCTGTCGAGTTGATTGGTAACTGCTGAATCATTGTGTCAAATGGCTTTACTTCACCGTGGGGTTAGAGGCACACGTGGCTTCCTTACCAGAGAGATCTGTTGGCTCGGTAGTTACCAGAATAATGACTGAGAGACTTGCAGTTTCCGATAAACAGAAGTAAATTTATCAGAAATAATTAATTAAGTTTTATAGCTAAATGCAATAACCAGCTAAAATATTCAGTGACATTGTATATAAACCCACTTTTTCTTTTGGCCAAAATACAGACTGTGGATTATTTGATTTTTTAAATTTGTAATTTTTTTCAATTTAAATGTAATAAAATTACTTCATTGAGACATTTAAGGAAAATAAAAATTAGTATCATTAAAGATCAAGCAACATACGGATTGAAAGGATTTTTCTGGAGGGAGGGATAGAGGAAGATGAGACAATGTCTGTAACACATTCATAGTTTTTAAGAAATAGAATAGAAATGATGCAAAGCCTGTTAGTATTTGCTGTGTAATTTCATCATTATTGCTATATAAATAATATCAACACCAGATGTCATACACTGCTAGGTGATTTACAAGCTGATATGTAGTTAATGGTTCCTGTGCAGAAATACAAAGCTATGTGTTTAAATGGTGAAGATGAACCCACTCATTGGTAGTTTCATGCTTATTATTTAATCTGACATTTGTTTGAAACCAATCTAAAAATAATAGTCTCACGGTTACCTGAGAAGAGAATTCAGTGTGGATAGTCTTTTYGGAAAAAACTGTGTTCAAAGGAGGGATTTGGAGGGAAGGCTGGAAGGATGACACCTAAGTTCGAGAATTGGTTCTAGCTGTAAAGAAATGTATAGAAGAAAGGGCCAGAGACAGAGATGAAAATCATACAGATTTTGCATTATAGAAGACATTTAGTCACAACAGCTACTGGTAAGCAGCCAGCTCCAGTGGAAGCCACTTCTAATTTGGCACTCAGCTCTTTTTCTTTTGAAATCTCACTCAGAATATTGAAATAAAAGCCAGAAGTGGCATGGGATCATGGAAACAGTATTCCTGACTGTCCAAGGGAAGGCCAAGCTCAAGTCGCTCGTAAATAAATACAATAGTTTTCTGGTTAAGGATAACTTAAGGATGTTGTTGATACCTTTTTGCATCAGGAATGGTTTAATTCTGTGTTTTGGTGCTGCTGTTCCTCCTAACACGCATAGGAACCATATACAAAGCATGCTTTGTTTGGCCCACAGTATAACAAGTGTAAGGATTAACCAAGTTTTGTGTTCCTCACATTTAGCGTACGCTATCTTTGGATCTGTGCTCCACAATTCAATTGTATCCCTTTGCTACTCCTGCACATTGTCTCTCTTGTTTTTCTGTGTTGTAACAAGCCAAAGATTACTATCTATCTACAGAAGGTCATACTTAATCATATTAGCTGACACAAAACCACTAAACCAAATAAACTTTTAAACCTATTTGCATCTTTTTAGTAAAGAGAATAGCAAGTTCTTTACTGATGCATATTTGTATAAGACCTTCCTTAGGTGTCTTTAGGTGATGGGCTACTACATTAACATGAGTCAGTCCAGAACTGGAACTCAGACCCAGGTGCTGACCTACCTTTAATCACTTTAATAGTCTTTTGGAAACAACCTATTTGGGGAAACCATAGGTGAAATGACAGCAATACAGTGAAAAAGATTGTCAGTCTTTTTAGAGGCAGTTTAGGAGAGAGTGAAGACAGTGCTTGCATTCTAGGCAGTATTTTTGTACTGAGCGTTACATTAAGTCCATAAGTGAAACAGGCCCAGAAGAGCATATGTTGGCAGAGTCAAAGATTTCCATTTGAACCTTAGATTGCTCTAAGTAAAAGTCATGATTCATATGCGCCATAGTGTGGACTTGGTTCTCTAATTGGTGGTTTTCTCTGAAAATCTGCAGAAATTGTTGGAGTACTCAGGAAATGGATTTAACCCATTTTGCCAGATGTACCGTACTTGGTAGGAGTCATATGAATGGGAACAAATGGGAGGCATTTCTGTTTAGGAAAAATACAGAATTGGAGGCCAGAGTGGAGTACTTCATGTAAGGGATCTTGAAATGTCTGTGAAGTCTTCAGATTTCGGAAGGAAGAATTAGCTCTTCACAGACTTCCATCAGCAGTGGAGATGGTATCATTGACAGCCTCTCAGATGCTTCCTTTGCTATTAGCCCAAATCACCACTGGTATAACCTCACTCCTTACTTTGGCAGGATATTACTGGTGTTTATTTCTGGTAGTGTTAGTAACAGTTCTTAGGCAAGGGGCCAACTGAATTTAAGGCTTATAAAAAGTCAGGATAATAGTCTGTGTTTTTTCTTTGATAAATGGTTAATGATCTGTCAGCAGATTCTTTATCTTAGAATAGAAATAGTCACTGTCTCCTGCCCAGGTTTTTACCGCATGCAGGAGATTCCTGGGCTGTAGGAGAAGCTTAAGAATCTTAATGAAACAGAGAAGAAACTGTAAGTACTAATAATGAATTTTATAGCACTATATAATGAATAAAAATATCAAGAATTACTTTTACTAGATGTGGCTTTCAACATCAGGTAAATAATAATACTTTTCACAAAATTATTTAAACCAGCTCATACTTCTATACAGCTCTCAGTAATGACTAAAAATATTTCTTCAAGTGCTCGCTAGTACACTGTGGTTGTTTTGTTATAGTACATTTGGGGGAAAAAGTACTTTGAGTTAATGAAATAACCATTATTATTCAAGGTTTTAATGCATCACGATTGACCTACTGTGTTGGAAGCTGAATGATTCAATAATTGTATGAATTAATTCATTGCATATGAGTTTTAAATTACTGGGTAACAGGGCTTGGCTCTTCTGTATGTTTTTGTAACTCATGGCTTACCCATACTTCTCTTAACTCAGAAAGCTGTGAGCTTTAGGTTTATGCCTGCACTGGAGTTCGTAGTGTAACTTTTTTAATAGCGAGCTGGACTTACATGTAAGCTGTCTAACCCAAGGACCAGAGGGGATGTTGTGAAAGGGAACCCTGTGCAGATTAGTTTACCTTGTTGCTGCAGCTCACCTTTTTCTAGTACCTTCCCGCAATTTGCTGTGTAGTTTATATAGTATACATAAGTGCTTTGCATTCAAAAATCAGTAAGTCTTTGAGCAGGTTCAGACTTGCTTTAGTCTCCAGCTGTCAGGACCACCTTTATAATTTCATTTTACACTAGGTTTTTTTTTGGCTTTATTTTTCTATACATAGGTACATTTTCATATGTTTTTATATGCATACATATATATGTGTGTGTATACATACATATAGCTATAAATATATAGCATTTATTTAGAGAGACAAAGAGACTGTAAATATGGTGGTTTTCATGCCCCAAACATGAAAGATTTTATTAAAACCTGAAGAGATGGTTGTGTTGATGTTAGTTTCCCGGAGTGAGAGAATGTGCCAGTTGTTTATTATTCAAGTTCACAGCCTTGTGATCTTGAGTGTCTTGCTGCTTTTCTGCAACTACAGATAGTAGTAGGTGTGAATGTTACARCCCTTTCTTTTTTGTCACTTTTTTCAACACTTTTTTCATGCTTTTGTCACCTCAAGTTTGGATTCTGCAAAGAGCTACAGCTTGAAGTAGAATCTGGAAACTGCAACTAAAGTAAAGTCTGGCTGCCTTGTGGTTAAGTGGTATTTCCCATAGGCAATGCATATTTTCACTCTATCAGTACATTTCCAGGCAAGATTTAGCTTTTTATACCTCTGAAGCAGTGAGCCAAATTGCAGGGGTCTGCACTGCTCTGTGAAAGTCTTACGCACCAAATAGTAAAAMTGGGGCCCTGTTGAATAATGAATTTCTGGCTATAAAATGTATTAATTTACCCTTTCTTGGACGTTAGTCATCTTCTCTGAGCTTCAAGTCATGGGTTCAGTTGGGCTTTTCAGCGTTGGCTTGACTTCCCCTTACACTGAAGAGCTGATCCTTTGACTTTCGGAAGAGATTAAGGAGAGAAAAAGGGGGAATACTGTGGCACTTTGAAGCCCATTTATGTGTCCAGAGTGAGGTGCTGGTTGCCTTTGGCAGCTCTGGTGTTTGTCACACCCATTTATGAGACACAGAAGTTGAGTGACAAGCAAGGAGAACAAGTAATCAAACCTAATTTTTCCCCAAGCCCAAAAGTGTTTTTTCCAAATGCCACAAAATTGTTCTTGAAAATTTGCATATGGTTCTTACTGAAGTTTTCAACATATTTAGAGACGGTTGGACAATGTTTTAGCAGATAACTTTGACAGAAGAGCAAATGTTGAGCTTAGGCAAGGGAATAGCCTTCTAGGGAGGTTTTTTGGATTTCTCTCTTGGAAAAAAAAAATCTGCTGATACTTCTTGCTGCAGGGGTTGAAAATCTACCTTGCTGATAGACTTATTTGAGTAAGGATATTCTTTGTGCTATGAAGTGATAGTAAAACAGCGCAATGACACTTTAAAAGATTTAAATCCATCCTAGAGCTTTTCATCATTTGGTTAATACAGAAAAGTGCCTTTCTATTTGTTTAAGAACAGAGAATCTGCAAGCAGGCAGGACCTAAGCACATCTCATTTTAGATTAGGATATACATAACTTCTTAAAACAAGAGTTTTATTGGTTTTTTCCCAAGAGCTTGATTTTATGGTGGAAAAAAATTATACTAATAGTTACTTACTACTAAAGCTACCTTTTAAACTATTGTTTAACCCTTTAGAGAGAAATTTTGGGTTTAAAAAGGGGTACTGGTTTGACAGCCTTCAAATTCTACTTTTATGCACAGAGTTTCAGCCTAGGGCAGAACCATCTCATCACTGAACTGTTAAGGATAGGGTGAAATATCTACCTCGAGCTATGGGAGAGCATTTGTATCCATTCAGCATTTGAGTCTTCTACAAAGGTTCTTCTATAAGCCCTCATAAATCTTAGTAATGGAAAACTAATAGGTTACAGCATATAGTCAGTCAAATAGGGATGAAATCCCCATAGCTTGGAATTATTAAAGAGAATTTTGGCAGAGTGGTTGGGAAAAATATAGTAAAGTTTTTTAAAAAATAAAGGGAGGGAGATGAATATAGGCAGGATGGTCTCTTTAACTGATATGATTCAGTTAACCTTGCTATTATGTTAGCAGAGGTTGTGAATATTTTTGTTTGTGTGTAAAATACTGTTTTGTAAGAAAAAGTGTCTGATTTATGGCTTTCATGGGTCATGACAAAAACATTGTGCTATTCTGAAATCAGATGCACTGTAACCTGATTCAGGAGTGAATCACATGCTTTAAAAAACCACAGCATGGAATTCCACTGATGATAAAGAGGTAAATATTGAAAACAGAAATGCACATTATAATATTATCAAGTCTAGAAGGTAATGATCAGACAGCTAAAGATACTAGAGAAACTTCATCTGGTTTGGGAGGAGACAATGAAGGTCTTCTCGCAATTAAAAAACCTCAAGCCCTGGTTCAGTGTCATACAGAAACCACGGACAGTTCTTCACTGAATTTTAAAGTAACATTTTACTTTGAATTAGAGAAGTAGCAGGAATCAGTGCGTCGAATATAAAGCAACTCAAAGTGGGAGGAAAATATGTGGTTAACGAATACCCAAAGGACTCTCCTGACATTCAAAGTATGCAGGTCTAATTAGTACAGCCATCCAGYATGTTATACAGTCTTAGTGCAGACTTTGAAACAGAGTTCAGGCACTTGATGTGAAAGACAAAGTCCACTCTCTTTGCAATACTGAATTGTTTCTGTTAGCTTCGTACTGCGAGCTTGGTGCTTTGTGCCAGTTGAAGCCTTTAATCTCAATACTTCCTCAGTTGTGTGTCCTCAGGGATTCCTGCTGAATGCTTCTGCATTCAAAAAACTGGTATTTTTGCTACCATACCGCAGTCCACTGTAGTGATTGCAGAAGGCATCTGGCCCCTTCTTTATCACCCTTCTCTAYGCATTCCACAGCGAATTTGAAGGTAACAGATGTCTGCTACCTTTACAAACTTTGTGTTACAGACGTCAGGTAAAAATAGCTGGGCCTACTGACTTGAACATCAGTGTTATCTAGATTCAAAACCTACTGAAAAAGGAGCCACACATGAAGTCTTTTACAGTCTTTAGCCACTGCCTCTTTCTTCCCAGTGCTGTGATCTCTATTTTTGTTTCTTAAGGAAGGTGCAAGAATTTTGCGATGGAACATTAGGAGGCATGTGGATAGTAAATGCCATGGGTAGGGGGAGGAGGGAATAATAAAATTTAAAAAAACCCTTTATTTATTCTTGACTTAAGGACTCTGAATTGAAAAATGAACAACTTTACATTTTTCTGTTCATACTGCAGTTTACAAATGCATTGAAGGCTAAGTTGGGGGCGATCTTTACTTGAAGTAAAAATATAACAAATGAAATTGTGAAAGGGAGGTAACAGAAGAAAAGATRCTGGTGTACCATAAAACAGATTTTATTGCAAAAGTAGAGAAACCCAGATTTTAGTGAGTCTCCAAAGTTACATCTCACAGAGACCAAGATGACTTAGATTTAGCCTTGTATTTTCTATATCCAGGTTTTGCAGTGGGTACCTGCAAAACCTCATATCCAAGGCATCTAGCATTCTCATATCTAAGTGCCTCTATAGAATTAATCTCCTTGTCCCCCAAGGAGTTATCTTTTTCCCCTCCCTCCTTCCCTCCCTCTCCTCCCTTTCCTCCCCCTCCTTCTGTCTCTCTGTTCTTTCCCACCTTCCTTCCCCTCCTTTCTTTCTGTCTCTAGTTTCATGCTATGTAAAGCTAATTCAGACAAGCAAATTCATTTTGGATAGTGTTTGATACTGGTTAGTCTTACCATTTCATGTAATTGGCTGTGAAGCATTTTGCCTGTGTTGCTAAATCCCTTTCCTCTGAAAACAAAAAAAAAAAAMCCCAAGCAAACAAAATGTGCTATCACTTTTTTGGCAACATCTTTAATCTCAAGTTTGGCATATTCATATTTTCTAACAAATGCATCTATCATGTCAGCTATCATGGAATGAAAGAGAGATTTCTCTAAGGAACATTTTTGCTGCCAAAATAGGGCAACATAGAGGAGACCTTCGTTTTTATCTTTTCCTCTGAATACTTTGTTACCACTTATTTAAAAGAACAGTATTTTAGTAATAAGTTTCATTTTGAACTCAGACTCTTCAGAGATTTTCAGAGGGAAGAAAGGACAGAAATCTGGCAGACCAAATGGCTATCATCAAGACATCCTTCCATCGCAGGACTAGATCAGCTGTGCCTAATTTTTTCTACTGAAACACTTGTCCAGTCTGTTTTCAGTAATTTCCGAAAGGGAAATTCCACACCCACCCTGTATAGCCTCTTCCTTTATTAATAAAATAGTTTCAGGATTATTCTTTGTCCTGAACAAAGCATGGGAGGACTCTGAGAGAGAGAAAGGCATACCATGTAATGCCTGGTGGGATGTATTCAGGGACAACGGAAAGGGGAGGTGGCATTTAGACTTGTAACGATAGCATAAGGCAATAACTGAGGTAAATAACATTTTCTTTTGTCAATTTGGTTACCAAGTTSTTCTGCTCTCTGCTGTTCACCAAGAGCAATATGGTCTGATTTTGTATTTAGGCAGTGCCTGCCTTCAGGTGGCTGAGCTGTCTGTTTTAAACTGAAAGTGATTGAAACTGTTTTTTATTAGTCTTAGGGGTGAGGGCAGGAAGGGTGGAAGCAGGTCCCCTATATTGACTTAATGAGGATTCCAGAATAACTGTTTTTTCATACCTGCAAACTGTTCGGAGTCAGGGAACAGCCTGGAGAGGAGATGAACAGTGACTTCTGCTGCTTTTATGTGTGAAGGGGCTTATGGGAACAGTGCAAGTGTTTCTGCAGTGACTTCTTGAACATATGTGCCATGCTTCTGATTTAGCCTGGTATTACCTCTCTGGGAACTGTCCTTCCTACCTTCGCACAGAGTTCTTTCACCATTGCTGTCTCTCTGACCCCAGTCCTACAAAGAGACGGTCTTTCTTCTCTGCCATTTCCTACCATTCACTCTTCCTTAAGAAAAAAATTGTGATTTTAGTATACCTCAAAAGGCTATAGCAAGTTTGGATTCACAGGGCTTGTATGGTATGTCTCAGTTCTTCCATTTCAGAACTGGATTGTAACTTCTATAATTCCGTGCTGGCAGGAAGCAGCAGAGAGCTGCATTATCTCAGGAGCTGTCAGGAATCAGAGTTGTGATTCCAGGAATCAGTCTGTTGTTTCCCTTTCATTCCTAAGCTGATCGGTTTTGCCGGTATAGTTTATTGTCCACTTTGAACTGCCTCTAAAGCATTCAAGAGAAGACTTAAATTCTTGCCAGCCTCTGTCATCTGCATAGGTGAGGGTTTGCATTACGTTGCACTTCAATATATTCTAGAGTGAGAAAGCAAATAGTCTTTCCTCAGTGCATGCAGTGCTACCAGGAAAAGTATTTCATATATTTTCAAGAAGTAGTAAGTACTGCCTTGACATCTGACTAAAGATTCGGGAAAGGAGAATGAATTTTAAAGAAATTGCGGTAGCATTATCTATTTGCAAACTACCAAATGCACTACTATTCAGGACACAGAGTGGAAAAAAGAAAGTATCTATTTCATCAATCTTGTGACTTAATAACATTTATTGCAATACAACATAGAATTGTAGAACAAACTTTGCCAACTAAAATTTATGTCACACAAAGTAATTATATATGGTACTTAATGATATTTCAGTAATTCATCCAGATCTTGGCTCCTGACTTCTAAGAGAAATGGAGGAGAGCTGTCCAGTAGTAATTATCTATTAAGAATGTTTATCACTAATATGGCTAATAAAAATCTTGGCAAGAAGAAAAGAGAGCTGTCATAATAGACCCTTCCCACTTCAAGGAAATGAGTGGAATTGTGTGCTAATTATTTTTCTTCTATTTTTTTCCTCCCTTGCAGAACTTTCCTTTTTGTTAGAGATGGTAACCCAAATAAACGGAATGTGCACAATGAGACATCTATGCACTTACTGTGTATGGGACCTCAGATCATGATCTCGGAAGGAGCTCTTCATCCTCGCCTGACACGACCCTCAGAAGACGACTGCAGAAGAGCAGATTGTCTGCAAATGATCCTGAAGTGGAAGGGAGCAAAGCTGGATGAAGGACAATATGAACGAGCAGCCATTGATGCTGTTGATAACAAAAAAAATACACCTTTGCACTATGCTGCTGCCTCAGGAATGAAAACCTGTGTCGAGGTAAAAGTTCATATATAATCACAAGTGTATATACTGCTATTAGTAAATGACATGCACAGTGTTTCACAAAACTGTTTCAGGGAAAAAATCTGATACAGTATATTGAATTAACTTTTAAATTCTATTTTTCATTAATTGGTAAAATTACAAAGATAAACAGCCCAAAACGTACACTGTCTGTAGAGAGCAGTGAAAAAACTGGATTACATATAACTTCATGACATAAACCCCTCACCGCAAAGAAGACTCATGTAGGCTTATAAAAATTGGAAATTATTACAAGACTGTAACACTGGAGAAAAAGCTTTAAAGGTAGGCATAGGCATACCTGTATGTGTGAAGAGAAGTGAAATAACTGCCTGAGAGAAAATTAGAGCTCTTTTTATTGTGCTCTGTAGCTAAGACTGGGAAATGCTGTCCATGTTTCAAGAACAGGTTTGGTGCCCAGTTTTTTAGAGGATGCCATRCATCTGTGCTAACATACTTGAATATAATTATCTTTTTACAAATTAAAAATTACTTTAATGTTTGTGAAAGTAGTGGATAATAATGAGTAATTGGGGATCATAATGACTTTGAAAGTCTCCCATCAAATTTATTTTTGAACTATACCAAGTAATAAGGACTCATATTTAATTGTGCTGGTAATTTAATTTAAAGAACACAAGAACAGACATCTGACATTTTCAAAAACAGCTAAAATTTTCACAAGCCTGTCTGTTATAACATCAAGATTTGTATTTTGAATGGTAATGATTAATTCAGAGTTCAGCATTTATATGTAAAATTTAGGTTATTTTTCATCTGTGTATAACTTCATGTTTATTGAGACTACACTTCACTCATTAACTTAGTATCATCAGCAAAGTCTATCACCTCATTATTCACCTGCTTTTCTAGATAACTTCTGCATATCTTAAACAGTCAGGTCCCAGTACCTGTGGGACTTCACTGGTGACCTCTCTCTGCAGTAAAAACTGACACTCTCCCTATACTTTCCTGATTTTCTCTGGAGCTATTTTTAGTATTGGTGTTACTTTTACCACCTTCTAATCTTGTACCGTGACAGATTTAAGCAATAAGTTGCATATTATAACAAACAGTTCAGAAGTTTCATATTTGAGTTCCATTAGGACTCATGAATAAGTACCATCTCGTGCTGGGTATTTATATTAGTATTTGGTTTATTGGTTGTTCTAGAACCTCTTGTGCCGAGACTTCAATTTGAAACTGACTTTCTTTTGTGTCCTTCATAAAGCGTGTGTGGTACATCCACAGAGAATCTGGACTCCAACAATTCACTTTTATGCTCTATGTTATTTGAGATTGCTTTTGCACTTTGTCCCGTGACCAACTTTACAAACACATTAACAGATTTACTGTGTGATGTTTTAAAATGATTTATTCTGAGTTGTTACGCACTTGGCATACTGCTCAAAAAAGGCATTCAGAGCCTTCTTTATTGTGATTTTACATTCACCTTTTCCAGACTTTGTTCTTTACATATTATTCATGTGGAGACAACATCAGCTTCTTATTTCCCATACAATTCTGTCCCATTGTTCTACCTTCATAGATTCTTCTGATGTTTCTAGAATTTTTTTCCACGCTTTTATAAAATTCCACTTTTTGAAAGTAGGCAGTGGATTATTTGTCTTTTTTCTGCTTCTGCAAGAATGGTGAATCTAAGTATATTTTGGGAATTGTTATTGAGTGGTTCTTTGATGTTGATATTTTGAATTAGGTCTTGTAGACTACTCTGGACAAAGTCAGGAGTTGCTTCTCCTCTCATGTGTTTGCTAACTATTTCGTCTATTATTCAGTCACTTATGTAGTCTGAATTTTTAATTTAGCATCATGTATTAGCATAACATTTTCTCAATATACTTGGGAGATGCAATGACTGAAGTTCCCTTTATTTTTGTGGTTTCTGCCCTTGCAGCATTTCTGTTCTTGGTCAGCATGTCACTTTTATCGTTACAATTTTGGTCAGGTGGTCACCAAAGCTTTTTTGTTTAAGTCCAGAATTGTATTCCACTGGGATTCTCTGGTATTTGTTGATCGAGTTAATTTATCTGTGAGTTTGTTGTTTTTTTTTTTAAAAAKGTAAATAGCACCACCCTTCTAATACTGTGAACTTCTCTGTGATTCTCACGTAATATGTTCTGTGGTATTACTTTGTTACACTGATTGTATTCTGTCAAGTTTCCAGATATTGTCTGAAAATTCTCATTTAAAATTGGTCATTTCAATTCCCCAGCCTTAGCTGTGCACCATCTTGAACTGGATGCCCTTCTTTATCTTCTGGTTTTTCATTAGTTCCCTCTTTAAAAGCTCAGATGGTGTCTTTTTATTTCCAATAGCCAACACTTCTTTCATTCTGTTAGTATAAAGCTCATCCTTCCTAGATTTCTGGGCTTCTAATGAATGGAAACTCAGCTTCCTTATGCCATTTTCTGTGCTATAACTTAAGCCTCTGTCTCTCTGGTCCCCTACTCAGTACTGAGAGGAGTTAAGAGGATACTGCTGTTAGATGCTGATACCTAACCTCCAGTATGACAGCCTGAATCTTGCCCCTGTACCTTCTCTCTTCTCTGCCCCACGTTGTTACAGCTCCGCAAGCTCCACGATAGCAGTTTGTCCTCAACATGTCCCTAGAGATTATTTACACGCTTACTGATTTTCACCAGGGAGGCAAGTCACCGTGCAGTCTTTGCTACCTGAATTATACTCAGACCCAGCTAATTATGTATGTGGTAACTGAATTACATACAGGTACTGCCTTGCTCTTCCTGTCAACTAGAATGAATCTTTCTTTATTTGTATGGTTATATGATTGATTTAGTACCTTTTTTGATGCGATTGATTTGTAAACAAATATCAGGCTGTCTCCTAGGTCTGTGTTAATACTGCTTTTATCTTGATTGTCAACTTTTAATTCTTTTTAGATTTGATAAACAAACAAAAATATTAATTGCGAAGGACTGTGTACTTTTCTCTTGTTCTCTTTTTTAATGGCACTTGTTTGATCCAGCTGCCTGATAAGTTCTGGCTACAGGGATTTTAAGTCACAGTTGTTCTATCTAGCCTTCCCCAAGAAGATCTATTTGCTTTTAAGCGTTATTGTACATTAGAGGACAAATGTGCATGTCATATCAGAAAATGGGAGATATTAGGATTTAGCTTTTAACAACCTCTTTGAGCAAAGTTGGTGAAAAACAGTCACATAAAATGATTTGACATGAGAATGGTTGCTTCTGGTAGAGAAATGGTAAACAGAAGAAAAGTTTAGTAACCAGTTTCCAACGTATTTCAATTTCTGGTATTTACAAACTTACTTACTCACATTTGTGAAATATTATGTCTATTACATTGATTTGTAAAGTGCTTACAGTTGGACCCATATCAATATATACTGCAAAAAAAAAGATCAATTACATTATCCACAGAAATTCTTATTTCTTTGTCTTCTGTCTCTCTCTCTACACTTGCGATCCCCAGGTAACTTAGACTTCAGATTTACAAGGGATTTGAGCAAGGAGTCTTCTGCCTCAATCATTCTGTCTTCATGCCCCCAAATGGGGCTATACAGTAGTATTAGAGGTAGACACAGTTGTTCAAAAGTTTTGATTTCAAGAGCATGAAGCAAATGGGCTCACACAGTAAGATCCAGGCAGGAGCTGGGCTGCAGCTTTTAACTGCAGACTGTAAAATCATTGGTTTTAAACTCATCATGAAAGTTCATGGTTTGTGTTTCTTCACAAATTACAGTTCTATTTCTCACTGTCTGTGATATGATTCATCAGATGAATCCAGCTACTAGACTGCTAGTTCCCCATTTAATTATATAAACTGGGTTATGTTAATGACAATATGTACTGTTCAATTGACTAAACCATTTCTGACTCTAATTTGCTTTCACTTTGTCTTTGAAGAAGAATTTACAGTCTGATCCACATGGATTGCTATTTGCCAGAGTTTGGACACAGTTACGTAGTCTAACTAGTCATGGTTTCTACATTAGAAACATAGAATACACCCCCAAGTTCAAACTTTGTTATGTGCCCCACCATAGGGTAGAGGACCTTGGATCCTAAGATTAGTATCTGAGATATCTTAAGTCCTCCAGTATAGTCTGTAGTCCTTCTAACTCCTTCAACAGGAACAGGATTATGAACAGGAACACTACATTAGGAAAAGCCCGAAACAGAGCTTGGTGAAGTAATTTAACAATGATCTCTTTGTTCCTGGAAGTATTTGAGGATTAAAATTCTTAACAAAACGAAAAGAGATAAGAACTGAATTGCCTAATCATCAAGTCATCTTCCCTCTCTCCAGTAAACTGAAGGTTACTTAGAACCCCAGGAGTGCCTTTTGCCCAGTTTTGTGGTGGTTACTCTCACTTCAGAGCAGCATTCCTCTTTAATTGTCTCCTTTTTCCATAACTTCTCAGGAAAGCCCCAGCCTTGTATCTTCCCCTATCCCCACCACACCCACAGAAGGAAAGGAAAAAACAAACATAGTCCCTTGTGGGTGAACCACCTACTAGTTGATTTGTTCAGAGTTGATAATCAAATGTGCAGTCTTGATACTACTCCATTCACATGTGTTAAATTTCTCCTCTGAGCAGAATAAGCTGTGTGGAACCCAGTGCTAAAGAGTTTGGGCAAAGTTAATGTGCTTACCTCAAAATACTGAATAGAAAAAAGACTTAACTTTCATGCTGAATAGATTTGATTTTATGCAGATATATTCCACTCTATCACAGCGTATTTGGCATATTAAATGGCATTTTTGTGATTGTTTAAATTATTAATGTGATTATTTAAATTATTAATCTCCTTTTAATTACTTAAGAGACACAAACCTTTTTAACAGTGCTTCCAGAGAAATATGGCATCATTATTAAAAACTTGTTGATTTGCATATTCCTCTTCTTGAGGATTAGATTTTTAGCTGCGTGGGTCTATGGAGTGTTCTTTCAAGTATATTTATTATTTTTCTTCCTCAGAAGGTGTCTTAGTTGCCTCAGTTAAATTTCTGTTAGAGTTTAAAATGTACAGACAGAATGTGAAACTCAAGTTAACAAAGTTTTGGCAGTGTTAAGAAGTTTAGATACAACAAGGTAACTGTAGGCTCGGTAATAATCAATAATCTTGATAATTATCCTAGTACTATCTTTATTTCTGCCTGATACTCTGCTATGAAGATAAAATACGGTGTCGTACTTAATGACATTAATATCTTCTCAACTAAATCTTGTTATTGCACTGGTTTGTGGTATTTTTGGGTTTGCATTTCTTTTCATTTTGGAGAATGTGGGAAAAGTTTCCAAAGAATCTACAAGAATGATTCCAGGTTTGTAAAATACATTCTCTATTTTACAGTGACAGGTGAAGGAAATACAATCTGCTGAAAAGAAAAGTAAAAAGTGACTGATCATGATCTAAAAGGTTTATGTGGAGAACAGATAATTTTTGGGAATTTTTTTTTTTTTTAGAAGTATAAAAATTAGAAGCTGAGTTTTGAAATATCCTGGCTAAAAATACAGGGTAGTGTTGTTACAGCCATCATGGTCTGAAGGCAAGATGCTGTTTATAGATTTTAGTGTTATTTAGAAGTAAGATGAATCATTTTAGTAGTGGATGATTGTCCTGGGTGCTCCATCATTAGAAGTTTAGCACATGTTATAAAGATGTCTTAATAAAGCAGGAAAATGGTCCACTGTTGGCCTTCAAAATCTGTGGCATTTGTTGTCCTTGCTTATATCAGATCAGTTTATAGCGGGAGGCAAGGTTGGCAAGGTGATGAGAGCAGCACAATTAGCGTTTATTAGCTAGAGACTGCATTTCTGGGTGGTTACTGGCAAGAGACAAGGTTGGTGAAAAGGCACAATACTAGACCGTATTAGAATTACTAGAATTAGAATTATTTCATTTCACTTCACTTTTCTCATGTCCTTAAAAATAAGGTAGAGCTACCAGTAGTATTATGTGCTCTCTGTGAATTGGTACCCCATTTTCCCTCCTACCGAAGGATTCTCCGATTTTCTGTCACCACTAGTGAACCAGTGCTGGGAAGAATGGTGGAGTTATACTCATATATAAAGAATATTTAAAGGTGTATCTAGCTCCACCTTGCGAGGTGCTTGATGACCTCAGGCCCCTCATTTTCTACGGAGCACTGACCATATCAGTAGAGCAGAATTTTAGTGTTTAAAACCTAACAGAGACATATTGTACAGTGTTGCCTTCTAACATATTTCTGAGATTTTGTGGTTCCATGGAATTACGGTGGGTATAGGCATAATTATGTATGAAATCAAGCAGTAATTTATTTAATAACAATAGAGATTCTTTGTTTCCCAAAGAGCATTGCTATTATATTTGTCTCTTCTTTCTGTTTTCCTTGTTCATATTTTCTTTTGTTCTCTTCTTAACTGACATGTCTTTTCTTCAGGGTATTATTAGAGTTGGTAATTAATAACTGTTTACTTTGCCGTTTTACTTTTCAGCTTCTAGTAAAACATGGTGGAGATTTGTTTGCAGAAAATGAAAATAAAGATACCCCGTGTGACTGTGCAGAGAAACAACACCACAAAGAGCTGGCTCTTAACCTGGAATCTCGAATGGTATTTTCACGTGATCCTGAAGCTGAAAGCATTGAAGCTGAATATGCTGCTTTAGACAAAAAAGAGGTCAGAGGATACTTTAAATTTGGGGTATTTTTTGCATTTATATTTGTAGCAGTTACATTGTGACAAAATTCTGCAAAGTATTTCAGTAGGTACTGTACTTTGTACTGTGTATTTGTAAACCATTTGATTTTAACACAGCTCTTTATAGCTTTCAAGTTAAGCTCAGAGAACATAACAAATACATTGTCAAAACTAAAGAGAAGTTTTATTCATATACTTAATTATGTGGATTGTCTTGAAAGTGTTGCAGGCTGTGAGGCTGGAGGAAATACAGTGAGGCCAGTAAGCTGGGAAACAGTTGCTCTAAAACATTTTTTACATATTTTTATTTCTTAAGATGCCTTTCTGTCTAAAATGAGGGCAGGAGAAATTCTGAAAAAGAGAAAATCTGTGGCATAAAATAGGGAAAATGTTCTGGTGGATCTTCCTAGACTGAGACTGGGTTGAATGTCACCAAAAACCAGCTGAGTAGTACAGGATTTCAAAACAGTGCATTTACTTTCTTGTTTTATAACATGATGCCTGAAGCTACTGCATACCAGAACTTGTATGAAAAACAGGTAATAACAGGTGTTGTTATTTTGAAGTCAATTTTTGAAAGAGAGAGACAATTCACTGACACAAATTTGCTTGAATTCTGGTATGCCTTACAGAACACTGTGATTTGATAAGGACAATTTGACCAAAAAGATTCTGAGCAAAAGTTCCCTCCCCCATCCATTATCAGATTTTAATTAACTAAAATTCTAAATAAGAATACATAGATAAATTATATGGTTCAGTAAATATTATGAAGTAATTCTGTGTAAATTAAAGGGCAATAGATTTCTGTATGGCTACTCCCTTCAAAAGTAGCATGGCCTTGCCTTTTACTAGCTTAGCCCACTTATAACCTAATGACACTTAAAAGAAAATTCATTCAGATTTAGGTATGAGTAGGCTTGGATCACATCAACTGTTTCCCTGAAAAATGCCACACATGGTCACTTCATTTGAAAGTAAGAAAGTCTTTGTACTGTTCAATTAATTTTCTGACTAAGTTTCTTGAATAAATTCAAATACAAACAAGCTTAATTAGATTGTTAATTCCTAGATGAGGGGTTTGAGATGAGGTTTAATATACTTGAATTGTATATTGAAATAACAAATGTAATTAACTCATTTTAGTTTCTCTGAATATTCCCATATAGAGACACCCAAATTGTTATAAGAGTATAGTTTGAAATTATATTTTCTCTGTTGGCAAAACCACTTGACAAGACTGCTGCAGTTTCCTGCCGTGATTGCAGTTTACCACTCCTTTGGTTGTACAAGTAGAACTATTTGGATGGTTATGCCATCGACTGGATCATAGCAGTGATTTGGCTTAAAAGAAGAAAAAGTTTTAAAGACTGGTAATATGTAATTGTTTTATTTAACYTGAATAATTTTTATTTATATTTATAGCATGGGTTTGCTGGCATATGCACCAGCAGAGCTAAGAGAATAGTGAACTTACAAATATGGGTGGGGCAAATCAAGAACCACTTGAACAGGCTTTTCGGCAAGAGAAAATAATGTCTCACGACTGTTTAAGGTAGATGCTCAGAGCAAAATCAGCTTAAAGACTTGATAGTTACAAGGGACTCGAGTAAAAGGTAATTATGTTAATTTGGGGTCACTTCACTGAGACTCTTAAATGATACAGTTCCTCATTTGACTTGTTTTTAGCAAAGTCGTTGAGCGTGAGAACTGAAATGCAGGCAGGCCTGCACACCTAGATCCATCTGACATACCCGGGCAGCTTTCCCACATGTTCTAAAGATTCACAGGCCGAAAAATGTCAGCCTGGAATTTGGTACACCGGTTGGTGGTCTTGGGGCTTCACATAAAGCAATTCTGCCTTCATATGCTCCCTTCTTTTTTTTTTTCCCCACTTCCTTTGTGACTTTTCAGTGGGTTAAGTTCTCTAACTTCTTGTGTAACTGTGACAGCACAAGTGCTAGCACAAGAGAGATGCCAAGAGCGTGTAGCCAGGGGAAGTTCATTTTTCAATCTTAGCCCTCAGAGTAGCCAAAACCAGTTGAAAAAAAAACAGCCTTAGAAGGGCTAGCACTGGACTGCAATCCAAATGACTACATGTCCTCATCCTCCAGGTCTGTGGACAAATGTCTGGGATGGGCAGTGAAAGCTGCACTTAACCACTRGCTATGGTGATGTCTCCAGCTGTTATCTTGATGGGGCATGAGAAGTGATCCAAAAGCCTTCCCCAGAACACATATCCTTCAGCAAAATTGCCCCTCAAAGATGGTCCTCTACTTTTTTCCTCTCAATTTCATTTTTAAAAAATATTAAACACTGAGGGAAGCGAGTGTGCAAAATGCTTGTTTAACATAGTATTTAGATTGTAATTGTTTGGTGATGCCCTTTAACATCCTTCCAAAACACAAAAAATTAATTCATGAAGAATTAAAACACTTCGGAACACCAAGAAATGCATTTTCAAACTAATTTCATCTCTTGAATGAAGGTTAGAGGAAAAGATAAAACATCTGAAAACCATGAATAGGATTTCTTCCCAGGCAAAACAGCCAAAAAGGCTTGACTCCAGTATTTATGATATGCACAGTAGTATCTGGAATGATAGTACCCAATACCTCCTCTTCCAGACCTGCCATGTTTACAGCAGAAACTAATCCTCTTTTTCATACAGAGCAAAAGATTTTTGTGGTGCTCTGTGCAGTGTCATTGAATTAAGTGTATTCAGAGTAATAACAAAGCTTTGTTTGTGATGTTGAGAACCAGTTCATGTTGTTCTTCACATAGAAATATTACCAAGGAATTATGCGAGTGCTCATGTTTAGAATTGAAACACTTGTAATAGTGGAAAAAATAACTTGAACATACCTTTCTTTGATTACAGAGGCTCCCAAGTCATTAAGAAATACAGGTTGCTGAGTAGACCCACATTCAAGTTTGAGAGCCCAACAGCAAAGAGCTGTCCATCTTCCAGCAGTTTACTCCTTCCACAAGGGTTTCTGAATAAAATCCATTTCCGTCATACAGTTACCCAGCCTTTTAAAATCTCATTTTACTACAGTGCTCCCTGAAGCATATTTTTAAAGCAACGTTTCTACTTTACTTTGGTTTTAGTACACCTCAAACATTTTTAGTGATCGAATTGGAGACTGCATTAAAGATGGGTAGCAAACAGGCCCTAATAGTTTTGAAACACAAACATGATGGTTAAGTGTGTTTCCACAAAATGCAGTTTGGAAGGAAAACAATGCACCAACACACGCATAATCTGTATTTCCCTATATAAAATGGAAATGTTAAATATTTTAAGAATGGAGTATAAAGTGTGACTCTCTTAACACTGTAGTTAGTTGTAGCAAAAGAAGATCCATCTATGATGTGTGGGCAGTGGAAAGGGTATTAGAAAACGAGCCAGGAGAGTATTTCAGATTACCTTCTTTGTCTTGATTCTTTTCTCTTACTTTGTTGATGAACAATCTCCAAAAAAAATCTCTGTTATATAAAATCTAAGCTTATATTTATCTTTTAAATCTAATTGAAGTTACACTAAATAATATGACTGTAACTGATAATTTTTTAAACTGCTTTTATAGATTTTGGTTGTTTTATTTGCACAGTCTTTTAATTTGCTGTTTATTCTAGCATGGGACCATATTTGTCTTGGTGATGTATCCCTGGAAGATAACAGGCACCTTCATTTCAATCACATCATGCAATGTTTTAAACTTTTACATAAGAAACACCTGGGAAYGAGCAGTACTTCACAGCAGATCATCCAGGACAGTTTTGGCTCTCAGACTCATAGAAATACTTTGTGCAATATCAAAGTATATAATTTCTTAGTTCATTTTACATCTGTGCCACTGAATACTGTAGAAATACACTGCTAGTGAGTGTATCACAGATTTATTGAGTGTATAGTAATTGGAATGGGTTTATTCAGTTCCAGGATTGATGTCATAGAAATACATATATAATGCAAATATCATAAATACAGAGAGTTACCTAAAATTATTAAAATGTACTTTATCTCTACAGATAGAGAATGGTTTATTAAGTGAAAGGAGAGAAGGGGACTACAGGTAGTTAAGATAGATACACATTTATATACATATAGTGCATATACTTATACTTGAATGAGTTAAATGGAGTATAGATTATTTTTTAAATATATGACTCCATTAACTATAGAACTCCATCCACCCATAAAGGAGGATATTTACATGAAGTATATTTGACACCATTTAATTATATAGTCATCACTGTAGCAAAGAGTTGCTTTGCCCTTGTCTTTTATAATGGTACTTTAAAAGTGAAGAAAATAATAATAGTTTGAAATGAACTGTTAAAATAATCAGCTTACATGTTAAAAGTACTTTCAGGAGAAAAACAATTATATAATTTATGATATCTAAATATTAGTGGTAAAAAATTGAGAAGAAAATAGTTTAAAAGAAGGGTTCTTRAGAATACAAAAGTGTTGAAATCTGTAGTGAGAAGCTCACCAATGGATTAAAGTAGTAACTCAAATAGTATATTCCAAAATCATTATATAGTTAAATGATGCTAATATTGAACAATGCCTTTTTCACAGCAAATATCAATAAAGAGCTCCTCCATACATGGGTATTAACGGAGGTCTCTCAGCATCATGAGCTGTAATCAAAATCCTTTACAGTATATGGCAGTGCAGAGATAAGTCATCAATGTTTGAAGTAGTTAAAAATAAACCTCTATGATATTACATAAAGGATATACATCCTTATAACTAAAGACTGTCTTTGCAAGTCTCTACAAGACTATGTCTTGTACACATGAACATTTTTAAGGGTTCTCATTGTATAAAGCCTTCACTCTGGAATTTCCAGATTAAGCTACTTAATAGTGCCAGCCTAAAATTTCTTTTCTTTCAGCTTCTTCTGTGGGCTCATACATTATTATATGAAACAAATGTCTAAAGTTTCAAACACATTCTTAAGAAATATTTCCCTCATTACTTGAAAAGATAAAATTAGGATTCTTAAAAACCACAGGATCCAAAAATCCCTGCTGGGTTGTGTTGAATGCTCCAGCTGAGATAATATAATAGTCTGTTACTCAAGGGAGATAATTGCCAGTGTTTGACCTAGAACCAATCAGTTAAATATGATTTTGAGCATATCTGCAGTTCAGGATAAAATAGTAGGTCCTCARATATGCTTGTATGTTGCAGATTTAACAGAAAAGACATTTCTTTTTATGATATATGTGGTCTTCAAGAATTGAATACTGTTGTGCTGACAAAGCTACTTGTTTTACAATTGCAATTCAAAATGCAGTTCAGATTCAGTCAAGACAACCTACTCTTTGCTTCCATTTTTTTGCAGCATATTCGTGCAATTATAATCATTCAGGCACCCAGCTGTTTGTATCCCTGTCTCTCTGACATGTTTTTATAAATATCTCTTTTATAAGAAATTAAGTAGGTCAGTCAAATTCCAGCATGCTATGAATCAAGTGGCCCAGATTTATTTCAGTGCAAGCCATTAATGTTCAGATTGTCCTTTACTGAGTCATGCATGATCAGCAATGGAAGGATATACAGAAACTCCCCAAACTTGGGCAATCAAGATAAAGGTCAGGACACTCACAGTCCATTTCTCTTCTTCTTTTCTTGCTTTCTCAAAAAGGACAAAGACCCAGTGCAGAGTCATGTCACCATTACTCTTGTCAATCACAAAGTTTCTAATATCGAGAAGTTCCTGTTTATATTTCTGACTAGCTTACAGAAGAGGTCCTTGTGGGAGTCAGTTATGTTTTCAGATGCGTTTTATAGGGTTTATTATGATATCTAGAATGTAGGAAGCATGTTATGTTTTTAGAGTAGGTGTCTCAAAAGAAGATAATTATTTAGAAACCCAGGTATCCATTTCTCCCCATCTCTTATACCTTCTGCTTGTTACCCTCAAAAGGTAATGTGCACAGTAGACACTTTTTAGATTGTAAACTTCTGAAGACAGAACCAGTCTTTTGCTTCGTGTCTATGTATTTATGCATGCGTGTGTGTGCATATTATCTAGCACTGGAGGGTCCTGGACTATGCTCTATATAAAATCAAAATATAGATAGTAAATAATAATGATGTGTGGTCTTAATTGTGGTTATCTGTTATCGCTGCTGCTCTGGGTCCTTTCTTCTCCAAATTGGTGAAGACAATTGCCATTTTGTGGCGAGGTTCCTAATTAGTCCTGAGCACATATCAGCTTTATGTCAAATGCTTTAAATCTTTTGTTAGCTATCCTTTATATAAATAAAACCAGTGCATGTAAGAACAATTTTTTTACATACCCTTTCTGTATCCATTCTCTGTACATACCTCCCACTTGTTTTTCTCTTTCTACCTTTTGGGCGTTTTCCCTGTGCAACACGAACAAATACATTATTTGCTGTCATGTTCTTCCTTTCTTAGTTTTAAAAAGGAGTCTGCAAAACATGTGTATGCATCTCCAGTATCTTGGTTAGAGCTAATTCAGAATCCTAAAATTATTGCCTTTTTGTTTTTCTAATTTGACCTTTTTTTAATGCTATAATAAGGGGATGTAGCTCCAGACCAGGAAGGCAGCTGGATGATCTGCTCTGACTGTGTAGGGCTATCAGAGTTGGCCACTGTTTCTCAAAGAGAGTTTTGACATCTTCATGTACAATGAATACCCAACCTTGGAGATACTCAAAAGCCATCCGGACATGGTCCTGGGCAGCTGGCTCTAGGTAACCCTGCTTGAGCAGGAGAGTTGGACCAAATGACATCCACAGGTCCCTTCCAACCTCAACCATTCTGTGTTTCTGTGAACCTCTAACTGCATGTCTCATCTATCCTATTCATGACTGACTTCTCCATTTCTGTGAGGATTGATATTGCCTCAAAAGACTTGTACCTGATTCTGTTCACAAATGTATCCCTTCTTACTATCTAATGTCTCAATGTATCCTCCTCCAGATCAATTCAAAGTTAATAGGTCTCAATTCATGTATAAAGTTAGTGTCAGAGGATCTATATGCAACGTATGTTAACCTGTCCTTTCTCTCTCTCTCCCCTGAAATCCTTAGTTCAAATCTAGACATGCTTTCTAATACCCATGCCACAGTATTTGAGGTTTAAACACTTCAAAATTCAGCTGGATTCTGTGAAAATTAGCTTTTTTTGAGAGAGAGAAAGAGTCAATGTTAGGCTAGTTCATCATTTGAATGATCATTGGTCTGCACAATGAATAAATTTTATCACATACTACCTCACAGTTGAGATGATGATCAGTGAAAGTGCTTTGAATGTTTTCATTTTAATATGGAATTAGAGACTAACTGGAAAATACTGCTAGTCATAAATTGTCTTTCTTCTTCTTCTCAAAGCCATATGAGGGGCTAAGACTTCAGGACCTGCGAAGGCTTAAGGATATGCTGATCGTGGAATCTGCTGACATGCTCCAAGCCCCGCTCTTTACTGCAGAAGCTCTACTTCGGGCACATGGTAATCCAAAACCTTAAAGACTAAAGAAACTGTTTTCAGCAAAATCAAAATTGCAGTTGTATGTTTACTTTTTATTTCCAAGTAAAAGAGAAGTAACAGTTAATCAAATACCAGGAAACAGTTCACACAGTACTTCAGAAAGAAGTACAGCTGCAGTATGTCAAAAAGCAYTGAGGCAGACAGGGAAGCCGATAGGAAAGGGATTCAAACTAGGAATTATAATGGAAGACATTTTAACTTAGGCAGTGTGGAGAAACAGAGCTTTCCTATTTTATTGAGAGACACAGAAGTAGAACTTCCATGGTTTTTGTATGTCAAAAAAATCAAATTCATTGTACCTATTTTTATCAGACCATTGGTTTTCTGCGACTATATATTTGTGTATAAAACTGGATCAAATTTGTTGTYGTTGTTGTTGTTGCAATAAAAGCAGTCTGACCATTGTAATAAATGGTTGGAAATTGCCTTGGGGTTTAAAGCATACGAGTGTATGTCCTTTGAAGGATTTTTATAGTTACTCTTTTAATACAGGATATACTTTTCTGTGTGTATATCTGTAACTAGTTTAATTTCACTGAAATCAGGCTGTGCTTTTGTCGTGTAATTTAAACTGGGGTTGTCAGAATGGGGATATACTGAATTCAGTGTGTTCGCTCCAGACAAAAGTATCTCTCTGAAACTCAGTGGAAGCTTTAGGCTTTGATTCAGTGATTCAAAACTTATGCTTACTGAAGCATCTGCATTGTTACTATACGCCAAAGGAACTACTCAGGCAGTTAATGGTTTGCATGCTCATCACTGTATTGCTGGATTAAGTTTCATACCCTATTGTTTTTGTGGGCTCCTTGTGAAAATAAAAGGGAGAGGGAAAAGTGAAATAGGAAAATACTATTTTAAACCCACAACATTTGGCAGACTTTCTTGAGGAGGTATGGTACCTGAAACTCATCTCTTTTACATTATTTTCAATAGTTGGTATTTGTGTTCCTTTTAATATTGAATTAAGTCAACATGAACTTGTGCCAGTCTGATGATATTTAAGGCACAGTCTTTGCATATATGTTTTTTTAACATGGTTTATTTGTTTAATTCTTATAATATATTTTGGATTCTCAGAATACTCTCATTAAGGCTAAATATTAATAAATATTTGACTAAGTGAGTAGGCAGATTCTGTAACCTGTGCAGATATTTTGAAGAAGAAAATGATTGCAATACTGTTTAAACTCGCAGCACAGTCCGTAGTAAGTCCAAAAGCAGTGAGGTTGATGTAAACTGTGGAGAAAGGTCTGCCAGCATCTAGCAAKCAGGAATTGAAAGTTGAGAAGAAATCAGTCTGTGTTGGAAAGGTCATTCTACTGATGTTGCCTTAGTGATGTAGCGGTAACTTAATGCAATTGGCCAGTGCAGAGAAAGAAGCACAGACAATTTGCAAGTCATGAGAAAGTCAACTATTTTGCCTGTAGCTGTAGTCATACACTGGAAATTATTCAAACAGAATTTATTTTATTTGAAATGAAAACATAGAATTGGTTCAGCCTAGTAAAGGGAATAACTGAGCTATTTACAAAGGCTTAGACAATTGGGTAACATCAAATGCCAAATTGTAATGTTTTTGCATTTAATCTTGAAATGCATAAAAGAATAATGTGAAATCTTAACTTAATTCACACAATGTATGAAAAGCATGTTTTAAATTCTTGGAAAGATATAACTACCTCATATTTTACTAAAACTCATAAGTTAGTAAAGAAAACACAGTGGAATCCATTTAGTAGCATGTCTTAACCCTGGGTAATGTTAAAGATACAGTACAAACAAAGGAGCTCAAGAAAACTTTTAGCAAATTTTATCTGTATCTTAGCATCAGTCAACTCCCCTCTGAAAGATTATAAGCTCAGGGTAATTTGAAAAATGCTAATAAAATTTATAATTTCTGAAGTGTAAATATGTTCAAGGTCCATGTCTTTAAACAAATGAAATTAAACTAACCCATGATATGTTTTAGCTTAGATAAGTAAGCACCTGATCAGTAAATCATCTCCAGCTCAAAGGCTTTTTTTCATATTAGGAGGGAGCAGATTTTAGTATGATAGCAATCATTATTTGACAGGGGCAGTATTTTTACTAAGTTCAGTGCTTAGAACACGTATCTTTTTTTTCACAGCATTAATACAGTATAGGAATACTATTTATCTTTTTCTTATAAAATCTAAAATTCAATAAAAATTACACAGATCTTTTTGTTAATAATATTGAGTTTCCAGTGGGAGTAGCTAACATTTAAAAAAACCCTTTAAAATATTTAAAGCGATAGGAAAAAATTGGGATATTTCTCTTTCCTTCTGAAATTCTGGTTCATGTGATCTGTGCATGATGTTCATGGTTTTAGATTCAAATCCATATAGGAATTTGATAGATTTCTATTTAAAGGAGAACTTTTAAGTATTTTTAATATAAAAAAATCACTATTCTTAAGATATCTTTAGTATTACTCTTAGGAATCAGAAACAGAAAACATTTCAAACAATGATTAAGAAAGATTTGTTTTAGTTTTGCAATCTTCATACATCATAAAATTTGTTTCACTAGTTCTTTTTTGTATATAAATGGGCAATGTTAATTATGAATAAAAGCATTCAGTAACACTTAATTGTAGAATAAAAATGTAGAAAGAATATATGAAATATTTTTTGCAATCAGGTGGGTTTTTTTTCTTTTTTTTTCCCCAGAAATACATCACACTCATATGCATCTATAAAGACTGGTAACTCATTAGGTCGCAAATCTTTTTGTAATCCAGTTACAGCTTAGTCTTCTTTCTTCGTTTGTAGCACTTGGCTTCATCTTCTTAAAAAAACACAATAGATGAAAGTGATTCCATATTGAAAATTACTTTTTTCATAGAAAGGGAAAATATTGGAAATTCTGTGGTGCGAGGGCTGTTATATTTTGATCTGTCTTTGCGAGTCACTGCAGTTCTGGTTTCTGATTGAGTCTCCTAGCTACTACAATTGCTGTAAATAAATAATAAAAATAATTTTATTTAAGACTGATATTACAGGGAAAGGAGATGTTTGTGATGCAATTATTCACGTAGATACATTGCATTATGTATTATCTTGGAATGTGTTCTGTGAAATTTAATGTCTAAAGTTCCATTCACTTACACTTTATCATATTTATTTATTTCTAAATTTTCTAGCTTAGTGTTTATATATACTTTTGAGGGTGCAGTTACAAAATAGATTTTAAACATTATCAGCTGCTTAATTTCCTGTTTCTGTATATTTATTGAAGACTGGGACAGGGAGAAGTTACTTGAAGCATGGATGTCTAATCCAGAGAACTGCTGCCAGCGTTCAGGGGTTCAGATGCCAACTCCCCCTCCAAGTGGATACAACGCGTGGGATACGCTCCCTTCTCCACGAACTCCACGCACTACTCGCTCTTCTGTAACTTCCCCTGATGAAATCAGCCCCTCACCAGGAGACATTGAGACAGCTGTGGTAAGTTTATAAATAGATCTGAAACTAGCGGGGCAGAAGAGCTTATTTCTAAACATAGTGCACCTACATGGACAGGAGAGCTGCATTGTCATCTCATTCTGAAAATAAGTTTGTAAAGGTGTAAAGTGTTTCTCTTTCCAAAAGTGGTGAACAGAGAAGTTGACTCCTTAAACATTCTATATAATAACACAGTTGAGCATCTGGCTAATATAAAGCACTCTGTTTTCACCTTGGCTGTCACTCACAAAGGAGCATTTTAGCCAGCTACAGTCACATCAGTGCATTTGGCTCTTTTGAGCTTCTCTTCTCATCTCATACTTATCAGGATGTTCACTTTCATTGTATCCATTTCCCTGAATGTACTCAATGCTGTGAACCCTGCCTTTTGAAAATTTTTTCTTTAGAAAACAAAATTCTCTTTGTCTGCATTTTGAAATGTCAGCCCACTAGTGTACTGTAAGCTTGTAATTACTTTTACTATGTGTGGGCTGCTTCAAGCGGTTTACAAGGCTATTGCAAATTTGAAATATGAAAGCGCCTTTCATTAAAATCAGTGTGGTTCTTTTGGAAGACAGAGTTCTCTTTTTAATAATCCGCAGCTGCAGCATTATAAAACTTTTGCTCCATGACCTAAGCATTTTTATAGAATATTACATGCAGTCTTGCAAATGGATCATCCCTAGACCTCATATTAAAATTAAGATTTTGCATTCCTGCCTAGAAATCTTTTATTTCTTTAATCGTAAAATGCTGAAAAAGAAGCTATATAGAAGGAATAATGTTATCGTACATTTATTTACATTAGCGGTTAAATATTGTCCAGGAATAATTCCTAATTAAAATGTGTAATGAAAGATTACATGTCTTCAGTTTTACATTGTGTGTTTTGTTTTTCATTGATGGTCCATAAGCCAGGAATGCAGGTTTGGATAATGATTGCCATTTTAGATCTAGTGTATCTAAATCCAAATCCAAAGTTATATATCTAGTATTCCTGTTCGTTTAAAAATCTTATAAAGAGCTATCAGAATAATATTTTCAAAATGTTGTTTATGAAATAATACATATTTTTCTGAAGTCTCTCATTTTGGCAGGAAAATGAAAACTAAAAGGAATAGATAAAATAAAACCACAAGCTCTAAAGCTCCTTTGCAGATTTTGCACTTACATCCTATCTTATAATTAAAACTGTTCCAGTAAATGTTCTGTACTTGATATTTTGAACTCAGGGCTTCATGAAATTCCTTATTTTAAAGTTACATTTTAAAGAAAATTGAAAACTCGTATAAATTTAATAGTGAACATTTTTGATGCATTGTCAACTTCTAAAATATTTAATTTTGGCAAGACAATAAGGTGAAATGACTGAAACAACAATAAATACCTTCATTGAGTTTTGCACTTTAAAGGCCGACTTTTTTGGTTTGGTTTTGTTTTGGCTGTAACACAAGTGCTTTTAAAAAGTGGCATACCATAGGCTAACTTTTTGAAAATGTCCTCTGTGTGTATAATATCTAATGTATTGAAAGTTGAAGCAAATTTTCATGGAATCTTTGTTCCAATGGAAAGACAAATCCATTTGTACTCCTTGAAGAAGATGGATATGTATTTTCATGCCTAACTACAAGCAATGAGTAGTTTCATCCCTATGCTTTAAATGCTTTCAGAGTAAGGGTCTCAATATTCAATGTTATTTTTTCTGTAGTACCTAGTTGTATAAAATTCAGCAGTGGTATCTTCTGTTGGAATCTTAGTAGCTTAACTTATTCTTTATTTTGATTGAAAGCCTCAAAATATTTTAAAAAAATAGTATTTATGTAGATTATTACATAAAATAGTTGCTGCTGTTGCACAACCAAATTGCTCCGGCTATTTGTATTTCTATAGCTTGAATAACTTTTTTTCTGGTTACAGTTAGATTTTTTCCCCTACTGAGCACTTTAGATTTTTGCTGAGATTTTCCAACGTAACCTGTCCTGCTGACAATATGAAAGGCTTTAGGGTATTTCTTAATCAGAAGTATTTTTTTCATCTACAGTGTGACATTTGTATGTGTAATATTTCTGTGTTTGAAGACCCAGTGGATATGCCTTGTGGACATGACTTCTGCAGAGCATGCTGGGAGGCGTGAGTATATATACTTTTCTGTCTTTTGAGAAACTTTCATACTTATCATTTTGAAGAGGAAAGGACAGAGACCATAAACAGCTAATGTTAAAGTACTGTTTGGGTTTCAAAGAGTTGCTGGTTTGACCCTATCGAATATTTAAGTTGTCACTCGAAGTGGCCATCAACTGTTTTAGGCTAACATAATGTTTGCTTTGATCCTGATTCAGCAAAAGTCTTAAGCAAATGTTTCAAGCCTGTGTGTAAATAGATGAGCCTACTCTTGATTTGCTCAGTGTGTGTGTGGTGTTGGCAGCATTGGGGTTTACACTTTCTAAATTAAGCACATGCTTAATTCCATCTCTTATTTTAGCACACTAAACTTAGGCATCGTAAATCCATTTCCAGTCAGAAAAGCAATTAAAGTCCTTTCTTATGTTGAGGGTAAATAACTGAGGAGTAGACTTACTTTATAAGTTCTATTAGTGTAATGCTCTCATTACTACATAATTTTTTTTAAAGTCAAAATAGTCATGCTAGTAAAAAACTCAGACATGGATAATTATGCTAGTATAAATATTAATCATACTTCCCAGGAATAGTTATATCTGTATGCAGTGCCTTTATATTCATCTTTGTCCCCATTCAGGAGATTGTACTACTTGAACTGTACCACTATAGTGTCTTGTTATAGTGTCATATCAGCACAGCTAGTCCTACTGCAAGATCAGCCCAATTTATATGAACCCATTCCTCCTATGTTAAGGAAGAGCACTTTCTCTTTGATATGAGCATTTAGAAGGCAATTCTTTTCAGTGGCAAGAAAATTAATAGTCATGCTTCTGTTGTCTTGCAAATTGTTATGCAGCGATGTAGAAGTTACCAAGAGATCACTGGCTTGACATGGTGCTTCTAATTTGGGTGCTGGACTATGTGTACTGCGATTTGTGCATGCACTCAGAGTTACAGTTCAATGTCAAGCAACCGTGGCGGTGGCACATCTAGGGTGGGATTCATCTTTCCGAGCCAGTCATTTCTAAGTTACTCGGAGCATAGGCAGGACTGAGTTATCCCATTCTAAGATATGAATCTAAGATGGGATGAATTGGCAAGTCTCTCTACCTTAACTATTAAAGGATCCCAGGTGACTAACTTAGAATAGCTGCCTGTCCTTCAGATGATTAAAGTTAGATGAGATGAGTATCATCCTTGATGTCAGATTAATAAATAAATAACAGCTTTTAAACTAAGCAACCTTGCACACTGTGAGTTAAAGTCCAGCTTTCAGCAGATTTCTGAGCTCGTTCTGTTTTGCATTCTAGTGCTTAGGGACTATAAAGGTCTCCATTTAGAAATTTGTTTCCAAGAGCAGACCTTTTTTGACTAGCACAGTTGTAAAAATTAATTGCATATCRAATTAATTATTTCCTAGGTTAATTACACTTACATGTTCCGTTTCTGATTTAAGTTAGAAGTAATGCTCAGTTTAATTAAACATTGCATAGCTGTCTCTGATAAATGGCGAGGATGGAAACCACAAACATATGGGGCTAAGCATAGCTGATGGTGCTCACTTTTGAACCGTGAGAGTGTTCTTTTATTTTTTTTTTAATTATGCTGTTCATCAAATCTGTAGCCCTTTTGAGCAGAAGGGAATACTTCCTACTCTTTGTTTAAAAATTGATTAATGTGAAGATCCGTGAACCTAGTATAAAGTATTCAGCAGCCTTTTAATTTTTACTTTTTATTCACAAATACTGACTGACAAAATTCTGGCAGATTTTTGAATCTGAAAATTCAGGAGGGTGAAGCTCACAACATTTTTTGCCCAGCATATGATTGTTTCCAGCTTGTGCCTGTAGACATCATAGAAAGTGTGGTTTCCAAGGAGATGGACAAAAGATACCTTCAATTTGACATTAAGGTAAATTATCAAACTGTTCCTGTACTCTTGAACTGTATTTCATTTTATAAAAAATAACTTACAGCTTCTATGTGAAATGCTGCAATATATCTGTAACTTTCCAAGTAGAAATTCATAAATTAATATGTACGCTGAATTATTGGCTGTCTTATATGCCATAATATCAGTTTGATACACCACTTAGAAAAAAGAAGGAATGTTATATTTATTCCTTAAGCACAAATGCAATACTTCCATAATGTGTAACCTAATGCAGTATTAATAAAATGATTTGATCAAACTAATGTTCGTAACAGGTGATATGAAGCTTTTAATCAGCCAGACTTGTTTGTGTTGGCAATCTAAAATTTTTAAGAGTTTTTGGATTGTTTTTATTACCAAGAGACTGTTTACATTCAGAAATAGTACCTGTTTCCATTTTAAAAATTTATTACTACAAGTGAATTACGTAATTTTTTTTCCATCCAATGCTTGATATGATTGCTATATATTGGAAGAGAAGTAGGAAAACCTTGATTTGGTTTTCCTGTTTGATTTTTTTAATGTGTTTATTTCCATCATTGCAACTTGTTTTTAAAAACAATCTTTTAATTCACCTTTTTTCTTTTATACTAGTGTAGAAATGAACCAGTCTTTGAGATAATGTGCTACTTTATCAGTGGTGGCAGGGCAAAAGAAAGCAGAGAAATATTTTTTCGTTTACAATACAATACTTTCTGTGTGTGACAAGTCTCTCTAATACACAGTAACAGTCTTACACAGTAAGATGCAAAATAAATGACAAGATCTGATTAATCTTTTACATCTTCATATTTCAATTGGTTGGTGATCAGCATAGGTTTGAAGCAAAGCAGTGAAAGTTCCTTTTCCTCCTCATTTATTAGATGTAAGTTTTACAAAAGAAGACCTGCTACATTAACCAAAAAAGATTGGAGGTAAATTCCTGAGTTAGTCTAGTTCTGATTTCTGCGGGTAGGATATATTGTGGGATTTTTGTTTTAATCAATAAGGTTTTAATTCTTTTCAACTACGAGAGTCAGTTCTGTTAATGAGTGTATTGCCAGTGCATATATAGTAGAAGTTTACAGTAAGCCATATCACAAAGGAATTGACTTGGACACATTGAACATTTTGTTTGGGATGTAAGTCATTTGCATCTTAGCATAAGTCTGGAGTACTGTTGTTTTATTAAAAAAAAAAAAAAAAAAAAAAACAAAACCAAACACATTTTTAAGGTGGAGATTAAATTATTCCCTTTTTATAACTATTTTAAAAAGCCTATCAAAGTAGCTACAAGATTGTCTTTATGCTTTTTGGCTTTGTTCTTTCAAAGGAAGATTATGAATACAGATTGTTTTATATCAATGATGAAATCTGATCTTATGTGGTAAAATATTTTCCTTTTTCCCTTTTCTTCCCCCAGGCCTTTGTTGAAAATAATCCTGCTATTAAATGGTGTCCTATACCGGGCTGTGAAAGAGCAGTAAGGCTAACAAGACAAGGATCAAATTCAACAGGATCAGATACACTTAGCTTCCCTATGCTAAAAGCTCCTGCTGTAGATTGTGGAAAAGGACATCTTTTCTGCTGGTTAGTACTAGAAACTTATCTATGTCTGCATAAACTCACAGTCACTGCTATTCCAGGGATTAATTAAAAAGTCCCACTTAGCACCAAGCGTGCAACAAAAATTTGTATGGGACAGTATATGACTGTACTATCCTGTATCAATGCACTAAATAACCTCATGTGCATAAATATTTTAGTATTTTGGGGCACAGCAAAGGTTTATAGTACTGTCTAACTCATTATTGGCTCTGTTAGATCCAAAACAGCGGTACAGAGTGTTGCGATGTTCTGTTCTGAGGGGACAGAGGAGAAGCGGGATATTGGTGGAGGGATTTTTGTGTCTGCTCTGCATAGTTGTAGTATAATTGAAGCATGGCACATTCTGAATTGTAGCACAGAAAATCAGCAATTTTTAGCTCTTTCTGAATTTTGGTATAATCACATCAAAGAAGCTGGAGTTTAAACAGGACTATGAAGGACCTTTTGCTTCATACATAGCTATTCTGTTTGCAGGATCACTCCAATCGTTGTTTCACTGTAGGATCAGCAGTTTTTCTTTATGTTATCTTCTATTGAGTCTTAAGATGAATACAAGCTCGAGAAGGAGTGAAAAGCCAAAAGATATTTAAAAAACATCCCTCAGGTTGCCTATCTTCAGCACTTCCAAGGAAAGGACAACAACAGTATCAACAAAAGCAAAAAAGTGGTGGGATGTTTTTCTGAAGTGCAGAGCAAAGTCCTATCCTAATTCCTTGAGATTATCAGACTGACAATTTGTGACTATTGTAGTGGGACATCCTTTTCGCTGTTGGAAAATCAAAAAGGGACAACCAAAGTATAGACATTCAGACAAGCTGAGTAATCCTTCTTTTCATTTTTCAATCGAAACCATGATGCAAGAAGAAGAGATCATGAATAATCTGTTTGATTCCAAATATCATAAGACTCTTAATGAAAGATGCTTCTGATTTTAGTTCTTTCCCCATATGAATGGAAAGGAAGAAGGAACAAGAGGAAAGTAGACATAATGAAACAACCATAAAAGCCAGAAAACAGAACTTCTTGGCAAGAGGTTGTTCACAATGGATGGAGAACTCTGAAAGAAACAAATCCTGTGGAAAAAACCAAAATGCTTTTTACCAGTGAACATATAAGAAACCTTAGTACTATTCCACAAGAAGGTACCATCCTCTCATCGTTGCTTCTGGTTACAGACAGAGAATCAATTTTTCCGTTAACCTGAGGACAGAGCTTGAGACCACTTTAGTGTAATATTGACGTGGTCCTTCAGACATTGGCAGCTTCTGCTTCCTTTACATGGGCTGAATGTACTAGCTCCCCAGAATGTCCTCTGAGTGTGAAAATGTCCTCTGAGTGCCTAATTTTTATGAGAAATGTCTTTTTTATGTTTCCAGATAATATTTCTGAATGTTCTTTTTATTTTAATGCTTTGAGATACTGCACAAGCAAATATGGTTAAGGTCTTGAAAAAGACCTCATTCTAGCAGCAAAATGTCCAAGAAGGGCTTTCCAAGGCCTTTTTTTCATCCCCACAAAAGTAAATGAAGAGTTTCAGCAATGGCAAGAAAGTTCTGCTAGCAACCGAAGCATCCTGCAGTACTATAAATCAGAACCATTTGCTGAGGACAGCCATATTAGTCTTACAGTACCAAACCCCCGTGCGTGAATGAGTTCCTCTGGAGAAAAAGAAAGCGTATTCTCAGTTCAGAGGGTTTTCATCATTACTGTATGCTTAAAGGAAGCTTGCTTTATATCTTTAAAGTTCAATCAACACATCCCACAGTTCCATACTTATGTCAGTTATGCAAGTTTTACCCAAGTAATCTACAGCTTAGACATTGTAATAGCAATTGATACTGCGTTTAGTAAGAGATTCTTTGGAATTTATGTATTAGAAAACCCCAACCAACCCCTAGATAATTTCTTGCTTTTTTTGGATCTATAGCCTTCCTGCTCATAAAAGCAAGAAAATTCTCTGAGTCTATTGAGCAATTTCCTTTTGTTTTGTTTTGTTTTTTTTTAATGTGGAAGTAGGAATGTCCGTCTTAAATACAGAGTTCCTTAGAATTTACTCATTTTTCATTACCCACCACTAACAGCGCCTTCAACAACATGTAGTCTGTTGTGACAAACACAAAATTCTATTCCCTTTCAGAAAAAGTATTCYGAGATATTTAAATGTAGTACAAATGAAAACTGTGCACAAATCCTACATCTGTGTATTATCAGATACATTCAACATATTAGAACCTCTTCATGCAGTTTCAGAAGCAGAAGGAATTGTAGCGAGCAGACACTTCTGGAAAATTGTCGTAGCAGGCAGTGCACACTTAGTTTTGCACCATTAAGTCCTCGCTCCTTTCATCCCAGATGGAGACAAGGGGCACAGTCTCATTCTGTGGGAGAGACATCTCTTCAGGTGCACTTGGGAAGCCAATTATACGTTGCAACAGTGTTTTGCTGTTTTGATTCAAAATTCATTATATGATACAAATATTGTCACGAGGGGAAAGAAAATCCAGAACTGCATTCTTCTTGGACGATGCTTTTAGCCTTTCCATGAATTTTAACTTGTTGAAACTTGCTACAATTTTATTAAGCATGTACTACACCTTCAAATAAATGATCCTGCTGAGTATTGAGGAAGGCAGTCTGGGGAGACCAACGCTATTAATTGTCACAGCTGTTTGGCGTTAGGTCCCTTCATTCAGTGCTGTCAGGGAGTCTATCCAAAACACAACTTTGTTTCATAAAAAGTTTTATGAGCGATAGGCTCAACGCTCTTACTCTAGTAAAATAACATCCCAGTATAAAAACCCTTGTTTTGRGCTGGGCTGAGGAAAGAATTCCTTCCATGAGAAGTTGTTCTTTAACACTCTGTTGTGACTGTCATATAGATATAGATCTAGATACAGATACATGATATATACATGATTGCACTTCATTAAAAATCCACAAATTTACACATTTGAAAACATCAAAGACACAACCTTTTCCCCTCCAGTAATAGATTGACTTTTAATCAGCTTTTAACTTAAAATTGAGTTTGTTAAAGTTAATTTTTGCTAATTTCAGTCCTTTCTGGGAACAAATACTGTGTGAGAGGTCTTGGATCTCTTGAAGTCAATGATTTAAGTGTACTACTGTCCCACAGAAGTGAAAGGTGTCAGTTTTCAACCAGGGCTTAGATTGCCTTGTTACAGACTAGTTATTCATTCCAGTACAATCTTTCCCAGCTACAGATCTTAAGTATCTCCAAACCAGAGGTCCTTGTGTAGTGAATTTAAGCTTGTTTAATAGCAAACTAGCTAGTGGGAAAAAAGTTAAAAACTGTGGCCGTAACCTTTTCTTTGTTCCTGTGTTCCTGCTTAAGATGTGGACAAGGGCGAACAGAAGAGCATTGATGTAGCTTCTGAATCTGCACTGCAGAAAGCAGTTCACCACTGGATCTGCAGAAAACTTGCATATGCTCTGGTGCAGCTGGTGCCCATCTGAAACATACTCCCTCTGAATTGTTTTGTTTGATGTGGCAGATGTCTGAGGCTATTTGCTGCCTTTCCAGTAAAAAAAGGAGCCATTACAAATCCAGAGTCCATATTGACACATCTATACCCAAGCACCATCTGGAAGCCATATATCTGCCACTGTGTAGTAGTGATTGCCATCCTTAAAGCTAGTAGTAACTTCAAGAGAAGCTCAAGGRACTCATTTCTCCACTATGTCCATGTAACTACGTTAAAGCCCCCGTTTAAGAGACTCTGGTGGAAAGAGTAAACATCCATAAATACTTAATGCTGGTGTTGAGCTTGGATCTTGTTCTAGATTGAAAGCTTGAGTCTAGTTAAAGATTAATTATTACAACTGAATAGGTGCAAGTAATTCTGCATAAAATGCATTTCAGCTATCGCAAACTACCTAGTTTTGGATAGTCTCTTTACTCTAGTTTACCTTTATCACAGAAACTATACTAGCACTTTTTGTGGCACTAAAATAGTACCCGGGCATAACTCAAACAAACTGCAAACCAGCTAATTTATTTCAGATTGTGATTTTAAAAAGCTCTTTTCCTTTCCTGTCTCATTTAAATTCTTTATTAATCTTAATGACGGTCATCTATGCTTGTGAGCAAGTAGTCTAAGAGTATTTTAAAATAATGTTTATTGGATGGCTTTTTATCTTCCTGACTTAATTAAAGTTTGAGCGTGTCTTGATAAGTTTCCATGTTTTTTAGCTTGAACCAATTTTAACTTTAATTCTAAATCTCTAAGTGGTAAGTTATTGTGTATACACCTTCATTTTCAGGGAATGTCTTGGTGAAGCACATGAACCTTGTGACTGCCAAACCTGGAAGGACTGGCTACAGAAAATATCTGAAATGAAACCAGAAGAACGTAAGGGTCATGCTTAGGGGGGATTAATTTTTTTTGCTGTTGTTGTTATCTTTTGGGTTTAGAGGGATTTTTTAGTTGCATTAAGTAAAAACTCTACATTGGTTGAAAATAGGGTAAAAAGGGAAGAAAATTAAACCCTTGAATGAGGGGCTGCTTCACACTTTAACTGAATATTAGGCAGCACTAGTGGTAGACTGTTCTCCTTAAACCATTCCTCCCCATAAATCTGCGTGTGGTTCAGTCAGGGTGTACAAAACTCTTTTCCCTTCCTCTTACAGCTTTGTTTCATTAATTAATTGATTTATTCCTGAATGTAACTTTCTTTGTCCTGGGCAATTTTAAATCTTTTAGCCCAGTCTGCACTTCTGTTTTGAGTTGTGTTCCATGCGGTTGTTCATGTGCTTTAAAACTAATTCAAGCCAACAGGTGATTAATAGTAAGGTTGAGGGTAAATGGCAAGGGAATTGTGGGGAATGGCTTAATGATAAATAACTTCTACTGAAAAAACTAGTAACGGTTGGGTTTACACAGGACAGACATTTTCTTGGTCAACAGAAAAAAAAATTAAAGATTAACAGTAATTTGAATAAATACTAACTTAACTTGGTTACCACAGTTCAGAGCCTTTCCATAATGTGTTATAAATATTCTGGAAAGCATAGAAAATTTTATAAAGAGGCAAAATACACCATACTTTGTCAAACTATGCCAATTTTTCTCGTRTATGTACTTGCTCATTTATATATTATAAACATCATATATAATATATATAAATTTGTATAGAAATATATGTGTGGAAATATATAGAAATAATATGTGTAATAATATTATATATAATATGTATAAATTAGAAAGCATATATATTTATATACGTGAGAAATATACAGTGAAGAATTACGATATTCTGTCAAGAAACAGGTAAACATACATCTTTCCTAATCTGATTTTCACAAAAGATTACACAAGTACAATTTCAACTTCTCTCTCTGTTTTTGCATGCTCCATATCCTCCTGTCACCCTCAAAAAGTTGTGGGAGTGAGTGAGGCATATGAAGATGCTGCCAACTGCCTGTGGTTACTAACAAACTCCAAGCCATGCGCCAACTGCAAATCTCCAATTCAGAAGAATGAGGGCTGCAACCACATGCAATGTGCAAAGGTAAGAAAGCCCCTTCATATAATTCGTTGTGAAACCATAATTCAGGCTGTGTATGTCACGTATAAGTTTTAGGAGCACAGACTTCCAAAACCTCTGAATGTCATGCCTGAGATCTAATGGAACCTGTTGCAAGAATTAGATAATTGATAAATGGTGGGTTACGTGTATTTAGAAAATGTTTCATATTTAGTGAAATCTGTTTGGCTGGCAGGTGAACACTGTAATGATCGAAATTTCATAAACACCTAAGAATTACTGGCAATACAGTATGAAACTTAAGGAAACAAATAATTGATAGTTTAATCATCATTAATAATGTAGAAGAGAAAGAACATTTTTAGTTGGCAGAAGATGAAACATGTTAAGGAATGGTAATCTCTAATGAAGGTTTTGCCTTACTGCATTTTTCTTTTGCATTATTTCTCTAACATAGCAACAAAACAGAGAAGTTTTAAATGGAAAACTGTAAACAGGAATTAATCAGTAGGAATGAAAAGACAGCGAAGAGTAATTCCGAAACTTATTGGTGACAGCAGCCAAAAATTTAGTCATGAGTTTGCACTATGCTACYGAAATAGAAAAAATATTTTTTGCCATGAGTTCAGTCTCATTTGAGAATGCTTTTTCTCTCAAATTAGTTAAAAGCAGCATATTTAGAATACTGTTTCTTTATGTCAGAAATTTCTTATATAACTACAGCTAATACCTCTTTGAGGAGCATCATTAAAAATAAGAAAGTAGCACACACTTGACATAGTTGGCCTCCAATAAAAAGCTAAGAGATTTAGAAAGTAACTCTCTTTATTTTTCTGGAAATGTGTTAGTCTCTCTCCATTGCTAGGCAGATCCCATTTTCTTTATATTATCATCACATATTCTCTCTCTTTCTGTGTTATGAATTGAAGGTTGGGGCTTTTTTTGGTGTCATTTCTTTGGTTTTGTCTGTGGCAGCAGAGAACAGATTCTCCTCCACTTTGGTTTATGCCAAGTTTGCTGTTTTGATATTTTTTTTTCTTAAACGATTTTTAAAAGAACTCATAAATTCCATAGTGCTAAAAACTGTAAAAGGTATATTTGTTGCAGCTTTTGCCACTGAGCTCATCTCAATCAAACAAAAATATGGCTTCAGGCTGGAGAAGACTTTGGCCATTAAACACTGTTGAATGTAATAGTTTAATTTGGTACCATTCTGAGGCACTGGCTGACAACCACAGTTCTCTTTTCTTCTTTGATGCTGTACCTTATAAACTGCTTGAAGYGTCCTTAAGACAGTCAGATTCCTTTTGTGGTGGAGAAATCTCTGCAAACAGAAGCTACCTCCCCTCAGCCTAGTGAGGAAGGAAGGAAGGGTATCCTCAAGCTCATTGCAGGGCTCAGACACAAGGTATAGTGGTCACCTCGCTTGTCTCTTCCTCCACTGAAGTAAGGGTCTGTGACGGAGCTTCTGCCTTTGCTGCAGTAAGGTCTGCTCAAGCCTACTACATGGCGAGCTAGGACTGCCTCTTAGCAGCTAGCATGTACCTTGGTGTAGAGGAGGATACTCTTTACTCATAAAATCACATTTCTACACTTAAGCAGGCATCTTACTGTTTTATGAGCCCAGTTTCTAAGGAGACAAGGCTTAGGCAGTCCTGCTCACTCAGTCCCCTACCTGTAGTAGTTTTTTAACCTTCTGGGTACTTTGAACCAGATACGAAGGAACAGGAGGGAGTTCACAGATATTAAATTACTGCGAGTTTCATGAAACTTAGTAGCTGTATGGTGCAGAGACTTAATTTGTACTGCCACCAAGAGAGAGGCTGAAATACCTACTCAGCAGTTACCTGCTTAGCAATTACCCCTTCTGCTTGGCTCAGACAGTGGCCAGGCAGCAGATGTGATTTGTTAAGCCTAGGCAGTGCTGCTGCATAGCTAGATTATTGAAGTAGGAGCATATACACATAAATTAATAGGAAGTCAAGCTTTATTAGTTCTGTTGCTTGTGAAACAACTTGTTTCGTACTGTTTTTTGACTATTTTGTAATGATTTTTTCCTTATAATGAATATGAGTGGTTTTGAATGATAAGCAAATGATGCAGTGGTACACACTGAACACTTTTATACACAATTATTCTCATACTTCATTCTCAGCACTCATCTTACCATTTTGTATAAGCAAGCAGCTTCAAAAAAATGTTTAAGAACAAAGAAGGTGCAGCACAATAACAAGAAAAAATACCCTAGTCTGCATTGCTTTTTAGAAGAAAATCAGCACTACTGGTGAGATGAAACTAGCAAAAGTACAATGCAAGAATTAGATTTCATTTCTTCCTGGAATATATCTAATTGATTGTATAAAACAACTACCGATAAACACATCTGGTATGGACTAGATATTCCTGGAAAGGTTAAACTTATCAAAGAGAGAAAAAATGCAACTTAATTTATCAAATTCCAATAATAATATTAATGGCTTCATACTAATTAATGTAAATTTTTGCTTCCTTTTTTTTCAGGATTTTTCTTTGCTCATCTGTAAAACAGATAAAATAAACAGGATTCACCAAGTCGTAAARTCTTTTGCCCATCCATCTATAAATAGCTTCCAATTATTTTGAAATAAACTAGCTGAGAACTCAGTGCTGAGTTGAGAATATTTAATACAGTTTGATCTTCTCTGATGCAGAGAAGCCTGGATAAGTCAGATCTCCTTGTAAGGTGTTACCTATTTTGAAAGCTCTCTACTCAGTCAATGCAGAAAAGGCTCACCTTGAAGTAATCACTCTTCAAAGTTTATGTTCTGGTTTCTTCTCTCTTGCTTTAGTAGTTGTTACTAATATTTTGCATCAGAAACACCACATGACAAAAATACCAGTAATCACGGTTTTTTAAGTGATATTAGGAAAAAATGCATTCTTTCTCATGAACAGTTTCTGTGTGGCTTAAAAAAATTGGACTGTCTTTTTTTTAAAAAGTAACAAAATGCCAGGCCTGATCAGCTGTATTTATCATTTGATTTATTTCATCCACTTAAAACTTAACTTGTAGATCCAACACAATCTTGTGATCCAAGTAACAAATTATAACTGACATGGTTTGATAACCCAGATCTTCTGTAGTAGGTAAAATAGGAAGGAGGGTCCTCAAAAATTTTTTTGGCCATGAGCACACTCAGAATGATGTTAATTCGGTTGTTCATAGAGGAATAATGATGCATAACTGCAAATCTACAATCTATCAACTTCTTTTTTTCCCCCCTCATTCCTTTTTTTTCTGAAGTGCAAATATGACTTTTGCTGGATATGCTTAGAAGAATGGAAGAAGCACAGCTCTTCCACTGGAGGCTACTACAGATGCACTCGCTATGAGGTTATTCAACATGTAGAGGAACAGTCCAAGGAGATGACAGTAGAGGTAACAAATGAATGTGTGTGTGTGAAAAATAGCACTAAGGCTGCAATTTTCTATTTAGGATAAGTTTCATCAAAATTCTTCCAAAGCCGAGTTATAAATGGGAAAATACAACCTTAAATATGTCAAAGGGACAGAAAGAAAAYACTGCTTATTTGTGGATAGAAACATAAGATTTGGTTCTGCTTTTGGCTTTGGTAACAACCACTGGTGACTTTACTCAAGTCATTTTACTTCTCTGTGCCATGGTTTCTTTTTGTGAAATGGGCGTGCTGGTACTGTAATTAGCTGCTGTGCACTACAGAAGACATGCCTTAATTTTGGCATCTGGAAAATCTGCTTAAATAGCATGCACACACAGTGTACCAACTCTTTGGCTACAGTATTTGCAGACTTGTGAATTTCAAAAATTACGTTTGTCTCTTTACTTACATGGCACTCATAAGCATTGTGTACAATACTTTATATATAGTGGGAATAGAAACAGTTAGTTATGTAATTATATCTAATGGTGATTGCTAAATTAAATCATAAGATTTGTCTTGGTTTCTTTTGTTTCCCCATTATTTTCCAGGCTGAAAAGAAGCATAGAAGATTTCAAGAGCTTGATAGGTTTATGCACTATTACACAAGATTTAAGAACCATGAACTTAGCTACCAGGTGTGGGTCAAGCCATTTTTACTGATTTTTATTTCTATTTTATTAATGCAGAAATAATTATCTTACTGTATTTTATTTATTTTCTTTTTCTAGTTAGAACAGCGCCTTCTAAAAACAGCCAAAGAAAAGATGGAGCAGTTGAGTAGAGCTCTCAGTGGAAGTAAGTATTTGCTGTGATCTGTGAATCTGATTTGAAATCAGATCAACCCTGTTATGGCTAAACCTTTTTTTTGGATAGAGCTCACATCAGTCTGCTGTGTGATGTGATCCCTCCAGTRCTAGAATTCATAAGCAGTGGATGAAAGCTAAATGTACAGTAAATCTTATCTATTCCAAAGACTCAAAGAGAAAGTAGCATTAGTAAGGGAGAAGCTAATATTCTGTGCTTACTTCTTTTAGTAAGAATACTGTGTAGTCATTGAGAAACTGCTGCTGTTTACTTGCAAAATATTTAACTGACATGCACATAAATTTTATTTTGGAGGAAAACTCTTACACTAAAAGAAATGCTGACATCAGCAGGAAAATATTTGCACAATGCTTGTTTCATCTTACAGCTGAGGGAGGCTGTCCTGATACCACATTCATTGAAGATGCAGTGCAAGAGCTTCTAAAAACTCGCCGCATTCTTAAGTGTTCTTATCCATACGGATTCTTTTTGGAGCCTAAAAGCACAAAGAAAGAAATATTTGAACTTATGCAGGTAATAYATGCATATGTTTTGCTTTTCTAATGTTACTTTTTTTTTGTAATATTAGTTATCAGTGTCTTTTTGCCATTTTTGTAGTGTAAAACTGATATACCTGTTTCGTATTTGTAACCAACTTTGGAAAATTAGTGCATTTTTATTACTCTGTGACACAGTAGCTTTTAGTTCAATTTTAGAATGAATGAAAAACAACACTTTGCTGGAAAAGGAAAGGGATAAGGACAGGTGGAAGGGGAAAGAAAGAAAATTATTTACTGTTAATCTGCTTTCTGAGGATAACATTTTAGCTTCAGTCTTCATCTCCTTCTCTAGCACCTCTTTCCTGTCTTTCCCTACTAATGTCTCTGACAAGTGGGTGGGGGCAAAACTGGGGGAGTACCTGGGTGGCGGTGGCAGGGGCTGCTGCCTCCTTCCCTTTCCTTTCAGGCCCCTGAAGACGTTCAATATGTGTGAGTGCAGGGAAGCCCTGCTCCAAGCTGGAGGACAGCATTTAGGTCAATAAAAGGGTAGGCTAGAAGGGCAGACATTTTGGGCTATTTTGGTATTTCAAATGGTATTTCCAGGAAAATGGATATCATTCTGCTCAGTATTTACCGTGTAGAGCTCTGCCCGATTTTCATTTCATTGTAAAATTATTTTATTCTGCATTTATTAACTGTTGCAGACAGACCTAGAAATGGTCACTGAAGACCTTGCACAGAAAGTGAACAGGCCTTACCTTCGGACTCCTCGCCATAAAATCATCCGTGCAGCTTGTCTTGTGCAGCAGAAACGACAAGAGTTCCTGGCCTCTGTGGCCCGTGGTGTTGCTCCTGCAGACTCGCCAGAAGCACCCAGGCGCAGGTAACCCAAACAAAATACCGTGCAAGTCAAAAAAGTTCATTGATAGCTGCCGAAGTGGATGAATCTACTGTCATTCTTTGACAGTGAGGTAAAGCGGAGCTGATAAATGTGGTGGTTGTAAATCACCAGATAGTGACGTGTTCTTGGACATCTGATCCTTGTGGAATTACAGCTTTTCACTGAGGAAAAATGTATTTGAGAATCACTGCTCTGTATGTTGCAGCCCAAACTGCTTCCCCATTTGTGATATATTAATGATTAGATGTCGTGGCTTCCATTTCACTTTTTTCCGTCAAGATTGTCACTAAATACCTGGTACATTCCAAAAATCTATAAGTATTTGCTAAAAATATCAAGCAGTTCTGGAATAGTCAACAGTTTAATTGTATGGTTTTCTAAATGAATTTTGAGGTAAGAATTAAAGCAGAAGACTTGTTAAGTTTAGAGAGTTACAATTGCCCTACTTTTTAGATGTTGATAGGTTTTGAAGCTCTGAAGGTTGTTCATGCTTTGTTCTGCTTCTAAACTTTATGGTATATCTCTTCATTTTATAGCTTTGCTGGTGGAACATGGGATTGGGAATATTTAGGATTTGCATCCCCCGAGGTAAACTATTTCTTTTTATTTTTTTAACTTAGTTCTGCATATTCTAGAAACACAGGTATGATTGCAATCTGCATGAAGAGCTTCCTTATTTTGATTCAAAGCATTTCAAGTTGGTTTAAGCTTACCATTTTATTTATTTCACAATAGAAGGAAATATATGCATAGCTAATTGTGCAATGCCTCTAACATGGCTATAGCTATTTAAGGTGGCATTAGACAAGCTATGTTGTATTCATCATTTTCCAAGTACATAACCAGTTTTAAAATTGTATATAAACTGGTGTCTATGTGCTGGGGAACCTTCAACTAATAAATACATGAAATTGTGTAGATTACTTTTGAATGCAACATCAGTTCAGCAGAATTTGACAAAAAGTCCAAGAAGTTTCCATCCTTCTCTAACAATCCAACAAAAACATACAGGCATACACCTAACTATTGTTAGCCATTTGAAATGTTTTTTTTTATTTTTATGTATTGAAGCAGGATGGAAATTGCATACTCAAATGAGATGAACTTCTGCTACTTAACCGAGAATGAAAATTATAATTTTTAAAGTGAATATTCCACTGTCTATATATGAGAAAGAGTAAATAATTTTCTAGACTCTGCACTAAAATATAAGCAGCTTCCTACAAAGCTTTCCTTTATCATCTTAATTTTTATTTAATATTTTGAGAACATTAGATTAAAGCATTCAGTTAGGAAGGAAACTTCATTTCAACATTTCCTTGGTGCTGTTTTCTTTCTAGCTAGTCATTTTAAAGCATCCTGGAAAACTCCAWGTACTTTTTCTATATATTTCCTTTGCTATTGTTGTTGGTGAGCATCACGCTGGTGAGAAAATAGCTTGCTTCTCTACAAAAGATCAACTTGCTTCTCCTGTCTAGTTCCTCTGGTCCGTTCTTTTGAAATAATTCCACATTTGATATATCAAACTCATTGTGATGTTACTGTATCATCAATGGAACTGGTTATGAGAAAAAGCTGATAAGAAATATGTTGACAAGCTCTTTAGCAGTAGGTGCCATTGCAGTCRTGCTTAGATGATTGCTTATGAGTTTTTGTGACTTGCCTAAATGTGGCACTGTATGATGCAAGTTGGTTTCTTTGCTACGTAGCTATCAAGGATACTTGCAACCACCTATGCTAAAGGAATTTTGTAGAATTAATAATGGTCCTCTTTGTTTATTTTAGTGAATTTCACCACAAAATTTTTGACATAGACCTGTACTTTTACTGACAAGTAGTAGAATGTCTGTGTATACCAGATTATTACAGAAAACAAAATCTTACTGGTTTTAGCAAAGAACACTGCTGTGTTGTAGACCATTGTGTGAAACCATGATGTTCCTACCCAATAAAATTAAAACTCCTTTTGTTCACATGTATAAAATTGTTCCAAGTAATCAGAAATAAAATCTTATCAGTAGTAATCAAGATATCTTTCTAAAGGTTAAAAAGCAACCAAAAGTTAAATGGCTGTCGGTAAAATCTATGATTTTATTGCAAACAGATAAGAGATAAGATCTGATATGACTAATAAATCTTAGTGTTCAGTGGTCACTTCTCATTATTCCTTATCCAATTCATAGTTATATAATTATATATTTTTAAAATAATTCAGTTACATTGTTTCATATCAAGATTTGATATGAAGGCACCGCCTTCCATTTAGAAAATCCCTGAGCTCCCTAGGAGCTGGAAGAATATTTTTGAGAAGAATCACTTCACGTTTGCCCTGGTTTTTATGCTGTTCCATAGGCTAACAAGCATCTACTACTAACCACTGTTGAAGACAGAATATTGGGTTAAATGGACCTTTTGTCTGGTCCAGTACAGCTATTTTTATGTTCCTACAATTTTCATGGATCTTCTTACGTAGATAAAAATCTGCCCACACTGATCATTTTGTGACTATTCTTTTTGGTTTGCATATGTCATTATGCATAAGAACTTGGTCTGAAACACTTCATGGAAAGACGACATGCCATCATAATACCATCAAAATTAATAAGGTCATTGTGTAAGAGAAATGACACTTCTGGATTTAAATTTTAGATACTTTAGATGTTGAGATATTCTAGGATGAAGAGTTAATGTAAGAAAGGAAAGCTAATGGTAGTGTTATCTTTCCCAAGTCATTTGGCCAAATGAAGCCTTTGGATTACAGATTTCCCAACCTGGGGCTTAGGGAAGAAAATAGCAATATTCTTTTCCGAAGAGAAGAGCTAGTACCTGTGTGGATATTTTTATTGCCTTGTGTAAATGAATAACTGAGATTAACAAGACATCTTACAAGAGATCTTACCTACACAGCCAGGTTCAGTGTCAGCTGTACTAACCAGAAAGCWTATCTGGAAATTTACCTTCAAGTGTAAAATTAGTCTTTTAATATTAGGAAAGGTATGGAAATCAAAATATTTATTTCCAAGTATTAAAATAATTAACCCGTGGGATGTTAGCTTGATGTGGCCAAAAGTGAGTCTTTTCCATAAATGTTATATAAACTGTCTTTGGTAAATACACACAACATGAGAAATTACAGGCTGCAGGAGTTCAAATCCATATGGTATGGCTCATCAACAGCTCAAGTTAGGCAAAAATAGAGGAGATTTGTAATTCATGGAATAAAAATCCATCAAAGACAGTTCAGTAGAAGAGTATCAGCTGTGGCTTAAGAAGTTCCTGAGCCATAGTGTCCTGGAGGCTGGGAAAAGTATAACAAGTCCCGGTGTACGTCTGCCAGCTTTCTATAGTCTTCCAAAGGTTATTTTCTGGCTATTGCTGGCAACAGGGATCCTGAGATAATCTATTGGTCTAATTCAGATTAATTGTTTTTATGTTCTAAAATCACTAGCTATATATTTATTTTAAAGTGTGTCGATATGTGTGTATATAAAGTTTGGCATCAAAGCTTTTAAACAAAAAATGTGTATTTGGAATTCTTTAAAAAGGGAGATTGCAAGTATTAAAATGTCAGTAATACATCAAATATTTTTCTTTGCTAATTCATTGTTTTATAGATTTAGGATTACCTTGGATTTTTTWATTATTATTTATTTTAAGCATTGCATGATATAACTTGCAATTTATTTTTCTGAAAACAAGTGATTTTATAATAAACCTATAAAATCACACATTTTTTATAAAAATGTGGTGCTCGTTACATCAGAAAAATATTACTGCATGCTGCCCTGTATTTTGTAACCTTTGGTTTATGCAGGAATATGCTGAATTTCAGTATCGGAGGAGGCATAGACAGCGTCGACGTGGAGACATGCACAGTCTGCTGAGTAATACTCCGGATCCTGATGACCCCAGTGAGAGTACATTAGGTATGTTCCTGCCTGGGGCTGTTTTTTCGCTCTTCCTACTTCAGAAATTGCTAGTAGTGACCACAGTGTTTGTTCTTCTGTGGATGCACTTTAAAGACGTTTCACATACATTGCTGTGTTTTCCAGGATACAACATAAAGGCTTATTTTTGTATGTGATCTCCCCTAAGCCTTGTTTTCTCAAGGCTGAGAGAACTGGGTTTGTTCAGCCTTGAGAAAAGAAGGCTTAGGGGAGACCTTATCACGATGTTCCAGTATTTAAAGGGTGGCTACAAAGAAGATGGAGACTCCCTTTTTACAAGGAGTCACATGGAAAAGACAAGGGGTAAGAGGTACAAGTTACTCCTGGGGAGATTCCAGTTGGACAGAAGAGGAAAATTTTTCACAATGAGAACAATCAGCCATTGGAATCATCTCCCCAGGGAAGCAGTGGATTCCCAACATTGGACACTTCTAAGATTCAGCTGGACAGGGTGCTGGGCCATCTTGTCTAGACCGTGCTTTTGCCAAGAAAGGTTGGACCAGATGATCCTTGAGGTCCCTTCCAACCTGGTATTCTATGATGATTCTATGAAGTATTGCTGACTTCATTGTGGCTGCTCCTCTTTTTAAAAAGAAATGCATTGATCTTCCCACTAATGACTCCTCAGCAATTTGAAGCAGGTTTGCTTTTCTGAAGAAATTTTGAAGAGCACATACTTCATATGACAGGCTTATCTATATGCCAGCTCTTTTATGCCAATTAAAAGGACCAGTTGGGCATAAAGAGTGTAGAAGAGGGTTCCCCTGCTACAGGCCTGCTGGAAGATAGTCATAAGGCTGTATTCCAAAACCCTSCTCAGAAACTCCTGTATTGGCAAAGACAGTCAGGAAACAAGTTGGCATGGGCTACGACTTCCAGCATGCTGCTCTTCTAAGCAGTGCTACGGCTGGTAGCGCAGTCGCTTAAGGTCACTGTAACTTGGCTGTCTGGGCTGTCTCCATTCTGCCAGGAGCTTTTGCAAAGGTACAAAAATAGCTCGAGTCCAAATCATACTGTGATGCTGTTTCTTCAGAGCTGCCAGTTGTGTGCTTGGTCTCTAAGCCATGCTGCACCAACTCTCATCTCTGTGTCTCATGAACTTAAGTCCTATACATAGCTTGTCCTTTAAAAACAAAAGGAGAAATCCTTTACTGAGGAGAAGTAAACAAATGCATTCTTGATTTTGGAAACAGTAAAGAGAATTTTGGTGAGCTTTGGTCTTTCCCTATTACAAGTAAAATGCAAAACCATCTTGTCAGTTTGAGGACTAGAATTTGACTGAACACCTGGATATTGTAGTGATGACCACTGCATACTGTTAAAGCATGCCAGAGAGAATTAGTTTGTCTCACCTTATTCCATTTTGAGTTTTGAAGTGGAAAATTCCATTTTCCAAAGTCAAGAGAGTTACGTTTATTTTTATTACAGAGCAATTTTTCTGGAAACAGCATTTTACTTCTTTTTTTTTGTTGGTTATTTTAAGAAAACAGCAATGTCAGTGATTGCCGAGGTATACACTAATGACTCTACTCTTAATTGTGCTGCAATGTTACGGTTAAAATTATGGCAAACTGGTTGTAATCCACCTGTAAATGCATCCTGTATTGTGTCCCTGTGCAGTATTTTTCAGGACTTTCCATAAATCATGTATGTGCCTTAGAAGCACTTTGCCCCTCCTGCCAACGGGCTCATGCTCCTGATGGCATACCCCATCCTTTCAAAGAGAAGAAGAAGGGTATTGAGAGCAGAAAGGCACAAGTGAACCAGGCAGTCACTCCTAAAACAGTGGGACTCGTGTTTTGCCACTGTGTAAGAGTTGGTGTGGAAGGAGTGTTTTGGATTATTTCATTCAGAGTGAATAAAGGAGTAAAATGACACAGCTGGAATCCAAAAGGAAGGAGGAGATTCTGTCAGTAAATAATAGTGGAGAAGGCTTCCTCACTGGTTCTTCAACCGTTTTTGTTTCAATTGCCCAAACAGACACTCAGGAAGGTGGCAGTAGTAGAAGACATGGCACCTCCATGGTGAGTTCAGCTTCTATGGGTATTCTGCACAGCTCTTCGCTTCATGACTATACCCCTGTCAGTCACTCTGAAAACCAGGATTCTCTTCAGGTATCTCCCCTAATCTCTTTTCCATTCTCTCTGCTTTGCTTGCCTTCCTCTGCTCTGCTTTTCTGTGTCATTTTGTCTCTCTGCAAATTTTCTTAATTCTTCAATGAGAAAGGGAGAATCTAGGACAACARATTATACATTCACACCGGTAAGAATTGCTAAACAATCACTAATGTAACAATAGTCATCTTTTAAATTTTGTTGTCAACTGTGTCCGTAAAAATTGATTCTGATAAATGACATGTAGGAATAATGAATGAATTTCAGATTTGAGCCCAAATTACATTTAATACAAAATACGTAACAAGATGAAAGTTTTATTCTGAAAGCAACCTTGTGTATTTCCACAGGCTCTGAGTTCTTTGGATGAAGATGACCCAAACATTCTGCTAGCTATTCAGTTATCATTACAAGAATCTGGCTTGGCCATAGATGAAGAAACTAGAGACTTTCTAAATAATGAGGCATCTTTAGGAGCAATAGGTACCTCTTTGCCTACAAGATTGGACTCTGCTCCCATAAGTATAGATAACCCAAGGGGCGCTTTGAGCAGCTCTGAGCTGTTAGAACTTGGTGACAGTCTGATGAGACTAGGTGCAGGCAATGATCCTTTTTCAGCTGATCGTCTTCATTCACACCCCTGCAGCGATACAAGAAGTGGATTATACTCAACATCTAGCGATGCTGATTCCAGCAGTCAAGATCCCAATACCAATGAAAATCTACTTGGAAATATTATGGCCTGGTTTCATGACATGAACCCACAGAGTATTGCTCTGATCCCCTCAACAAGTACAGAAACGGATGAGGATTCACAGCAACCCAGTACTGAAGATGGGTCAGCAGRGCAACCAAATCTTACAGACACAGGGCTGGAGCCTCAGGAAGAGCATGCACTATTTGAGGATGCACTCAAAAACGAAGGCAGAGGAACCCAAACAGAGGAAATCACTTCTGAAGAAAACATTATTCCAGGTGAAACGGTATCACAAAGTGGTGATAATAACAGGGAGGTAACAAGCACCCTGGGTGCTTCAGGAGATACTCCAAGTCAGACTCCTCAAACCTCCAGTGAATGGATTGAACATGTGCATCTGGTATGAATAAAAACTAAATCTGGAGTAAAAGAATGGCGGTGACAGATGGTACAATATGTGGAGTAAGCATTATGGAGGCTTTGATCCACATCATTACAGCTCAGTTGTAACCACTGACGTAACAACGGATATTTAGGAGTTCTCTTGAATTGTAGTTCTTTATAATAATGTGAACCTTTCAAGGAATATCCTTTGCATTTAATTAGGTAGTACTTGCCTTTTTGCTCTCAAGAAAAAGGAATAAGTAGGTTGTATTCCACATTCCTAATACAATGCAGCATCTGTTTAGCCTTAGGTTGATGATCCTTAACTTGAAAGTACGGATTAAAGGCTTACACTGATTATTTTGGTTGGTTTTCCGAAGAAATAGTTTATTCCATTTTTTAGAACTCATTCTTTCACCAGAATAACATTTAGCAATTCATTTGCATATTGTTTTTGTTTTCCATAACTTTTCCTTACTCGTTTTTCATTTTTGTTAGCAGTGTGAACAGAGGTATTTAATGCTTCTCTTTAGTACTGCTCCAGGAACAAGTTTTAGGGGATATTCTTTCCCACTAAAATCAAAGATTTTTTCATGTCTATTTACAGTCCAAATGTGCCAAACTGTGAATAGTTAGCTGGCAGTAGCCTAACAAAACAGTGCAGTGTTACTCTATCAAACTAATCCCAGAATTCTTAGCAGTGAAAGAAACCACTGGGTAGCACTGCTTCTCTAAATTTAACTGGCATATGTTGCCATGGTGACTGCATTTAATTAAATGTAGCCTGTATCTTAAGTTAATAAAACCTAATGCTGCTGTTAAACAGTTATTTTAAATATTAAAATACAGTGAGTTAGCAACAGCTATGCTGTATTTTAAGAGACACTTTAATGGAAGTGCAATCATAGTTCTTTGTTTTCTTAAGTCTACAAAGCATTCTATGCACTAATAGTGCAATTACTTTTAATGATAACATTTTATAAAAATATAGGTATACAGAATTTTCATATATTAGCCAGTCCCACAATTAAAGTTCGGATAACACATTCTGCTCAACATGTTATGGTGCCTTTGCCTAACCCAACTGGATAGTTGCCACAGTTAAACAAGTAATTCAAATTCAGTGTCTGTTCTGGAGTAACTATGCTATTAATTGCAAAGACCTCCATAAAACCACCCATGGCCTTGCCTTTACAGTAAATAACTAAATGTTCAGTCAGTGTTTTTGCATAAACAAAACACTGCTAGGTATTTGTTCAATTGCACAATATTCATTTGCTGTGTGATTACTGTTTAGTGTAAAAAAAAATTTAAAAAACACAAAAAAAMCACAAAAAACCCTTTTCCTAGTTGTTGTACCGTGAAAAAAAATACTGGTTTTAGATTTGCTTAAAAGCATCAATCTACAGTTAGTGAGATACAATGGTACAGTATGTCATTACAACTAGAGTAAGTTGTTGAAATGGCTGTTTTAATTACATATAATCAAAACTTGTCATAACACGAGCAAATTACATACACTCCATTTTAAGTTTTGCTTAACTGTTACCAGAGATTTGTTGATATGATATAAAAGTTTATTACTACTGAGTGTGTATAGGCAAGTGTCATGATAGCAAGTTTATGTATTGATTACAGTGAGTTCAAGTGAGTGTTTTGGTAACTAATTCATGCAAATCCAGCTTTTGAACCTTGCAGTCACAAGGTTCATATTAGTAAAAAATGAAATAAGAATATTTTACCCTTACCCCATAAAAACCTAGTTCATTTTGCAAGCATCTTTAGAGAGAATGGAATAGAATAGCCTCAAATCATTTTCCAACTTTTCCTCTAGCCACCCTACTCCTGATACAATAATGAACCTTTGGACATCTTTGAAAAATACCTATTTTAAATTGTTCTATGGTATAAAATCCTTCAACTAAAACAGTTCTTCATGAACTATCATCATGAATTGGTCTGAAAGTTGTTCAACTCACATAGGTTCCTGGAATTGTAACTTCTGAATAGAAAGGTTCTCACAAAAAGATTGTGTATTGCATTGAGATGTCTTGCAAAGTTACAGTAAGGTATGTAAGAGTGCTCTCTGTGAAGATAGTGAAGTTTGTGGGTTCTGGTTTTTTGTAATTTGGTTAGGTTGTGCAGTGTATCCATTGTTTCCGTGTTACTCTTATGAGCATGAAATTAGCCTATTAAATTTGTATTTTCTTGGTACTTATTTTAACACCATAGTCATTGACTTTACAATTCAAAAATAAAGTTTGGCAAGACTATTTTGTAAACCTGTTAATTTTATAATGTAAAAAAATTACTCTAACCTTGAATTGTTATTTGCACTTTCATAGTCTATACTTGATACATTCCCACTTTATATACAAGTAGGATACTACAACCATGTAGATGTTTGGCCAAATGAATGCTGTTAATAATATGTAAAATTCTTTGATTAAACATTTATTACTTAAACTAATTCCATTCTGTCTCATTACGTCTTAGACTTACAGTAGCAGATTCTTAAAACTGATGACAGACATTTTTAGGGTATGTTCAGTCCTGTGCCAGATTAGCTGGGGACCATATAGTAAGTTGAATATTTTGATTTGTAAATATAAGGTACCTATATTCATTAAGCTTTGAAAACAAAATCTAAAATAGACAATTTTGTCTTAATTGCTACAGCTGTATTGTGCACTTGTTTTTTGTAAAGAGTAATGCCTTGTCATTACAAATAGAGGTGCTAAAGAGAGTGGGGGGACTAATTTTTGAGGAAGATCCTGTTAATCAGTGTTGCTTAAGTGCCCCTTAATATCCAGTCTCCATTGCTACCAGGAAATTCCAGACTGCCTCTGTTACGTTAACAGCAACTAAACTATTCTGTTCATTGTTACAGTAATTTAATTAGCTTCCTCCAACAAGCATGCCAAGATGCTGGAGAGCTTCTAAAATCTAATGTACAAAGTTGGAGTAGTCACTGCAAGGCACTTTCCATCACCTGCTGCTGTGGTGTCACTGCATATGCCGCAATTAGCAAGTTCTGAGTTTTACAAAGATCGAGAGTATCACAAGAGAGATTTTTGGTTTTACGGCAGCTAGAACATACTAATAGATACACAAATTTAAAACATATTTTCTGAAGTGTTTAAAATCACAACAATATGCTTCAAAATCAGACACCCCCACAGCCCAGTTTCAGAGATTTGTTTATCAAGGCCAATTTCACTATTACCTTCTCCTCCTTCTCTTCCACTCTCCCAGCACACACAAGGCATCCCACTGTAATACTCACGGAGGCTGGTAAGAATGGAAGCCAAACATGGATATAATGATAGCTAGTTTCTTTACTAAAAATTGTCTAGACAAGCTACTCAGAATTAGACAATATATTGATTATTGTCCTTATTACTCTTCTGTAGATCAGCCAGATATGGAAACTTGAAAGATGTAGAGAAGCCAGTGATGATGCAAAACTGAGTGTCATTTTTACCATCTCATCCTTTTAACTGAAGAGTAGAGCACAAGACGTGCATCAAAAGGAGGAGATGGATCCCCTGTAAATACTGCATAAAGCTGTGTTTGCTGTCAGTCTTTGTATGAGGGCAAAGAAATGAATGAAGGCTTGACTTTCTGCAATGATATGCTTTCATTCCACTTCAAAAATAGGCAAGTATAGAATTTGTACCATTCTCCAAATATATAACCACATAAACCAATTTAAGTAGTTCATAAAAAATTACTAAAAATAGAATGGAGTAAAGAAAAAATGTTTCCTAACTTAACTGCAAAGCCCTTTTTTCCTCAACTCTTCATAGATACTTAAGGTTACATCTCACCAACAAAATGTTAAAGCTAATTGTTAACAGGATGGTGTTATTTTAAAATTATGCAGGTCTTGATCTTTACAGAAATCCTTTCTGCAGTGAAATACAAACTTGAGAAGGTGCTTTGCATATATTTTTTCTTTTTAGGTCATTTGCATGAATATCCAGATAAATGGAATACAAGCAAGAAAATATTTACTATATCCAGATAGATGTTCAGTACTGCAAATATATAATCTTCAAGATTCAGATTATAGTGCTGTTTTCATCCAAGCATAAGTGTCATATCCACCACAAGATACTGGAAAAAAGATGGGGGGTTTTGTCTTGGGGTTTTTACATAAGAATTGTTCACTACGTAAGAATGATTTACCTTTACGTAAGTGGTTTTAAGGAGTATTTATCAGTTTATGAACCCGGGTGTTTTTCTATGAGCAACAGTGAACATAACTATTCAAATTATTCATCAGTTCTATTTTGGCCACTGCACCTTCTGTTCTAATTACCAGATCGATTTTATTTATAATAATCTATTTGAAAAAAAGGTCTTGCTCAGACACTAGCATTTTTACTCTGCAAATGCCACAGTCAGTCTTGCTGTCCACATTTTTTAGCATGGCAGTCCATGTAGCCAACATCATCACCTTTAGGGATGCARACAAACAGCAATGTCATATTAATTAGCCAGCCAAGATTCACTAATGCAATTGCAAAGAATACTAGAATTTACACGTTATAGCAGAAACCTTTACATTCTGCAATTTAAAAAAAAAAAAAAATCTTATTTTGAAATTGGTCGTCTTTATTTTCTGTTCAGGCATCTGAAGTTTGAGGCCCTCCTGACGGTGATGTCTTTATGTATAATTCAGCAGCAGGCACCCACTTAAAATTCCAGTTCTGTTTTTTGGAGCATATACAGACAGTGTTATTGAGCACAGCAGTCCAAATTCTGTTTGGCTATAATTTAGCCATCCAACTCCATTCTCCATGATTTGAGATTAATTCTGTCCTGGAAGGCAGAAGAAATTGGTAGACTCTTTGATGGTCTAAGTAAAAACCACATTTACTCTATTTGTACAAAGTGAGCACAATATACATGGCACAGAAAGAAACATTAGGATGTAGACCTTTATGGTGTAATGTTTATTCATTATACAAGGGGATGTGTAAGATATTTAGATGAAGTAACTTATCCTTGATACACAGCCAGTCTCGATGGATTTTTGCACTTTCTGCTCCAGGTCTTCTCCAAAATAGTGTTAGAGATTTAAACTAGATAAGTGGGTGAGATAACACCAGAGATGCACTTTGAATAGACTATCAAAATACTATACTAAAGACTACTGTTCCAATAGGACATAACCTATTTGTAGCTACTGTTAAAAAACCAAAGGACAAAACATTTTTCATAAATGATCTTATTCTGCTCTGTAGACTCGCACTGGAAAYCTTTACACTGAAACATAATAGCAATTTGTTATGTAGAGAAAATATGTCCTCTTACAATTTCCTATTACATTGCTATATTCATGCCTGTCAGCCCTTCTAAGTTTTGCTTGAGTACAGGGCTTCTGCTGTATCAACACAGCACAGCAGTCCAGTTTCATCTTTAAAGAAACTTCAGTGAACTCAGATAAGGATGTAGTTCTACGTTTCATTGTAATAACAAAGTAGAGAAAGGTTGAAGTTCACTAACAGAGCCAGASAAGGAATAAAACAGGGACTGTAGGAAAAACTCCTGGACTAAACCATGGAAAAATATCCTAGGCAAGTTTGAACGGGTTGCAGAATCCAACAAATAGTTCAACGTGCTGCAAAGCTTCATGGAAAATGAGGTATACTCACAATTGTCTCATGTACTCACAAGTATACTTGCCATTGCAGGATGTCACAAAGAATGCCAAAGGCCACAGGTGCTAAGATCAGAACCAGGAACATTTCAGGCACTACAGTGAAGTCCCACTGGAGATAACGAATGAAACTCAGGCTCACTTTATTGCCTACTACAGCAGGTCCTTTGACAAGTGTATGAAGAGACAAAAAGTCTTAAAATTATACCATGAGCCTGCCACCTTTCAGGAGTCTGGAAAGGCTCTAACTACACAGTTCCTCATAAACAGGGACTCCCCATGCAATATATAGAACTGCAGCCACGGAAGGACTTGAGCACCGCTTTAAAAAATGCAGCTGAGGCTGCATCAGAAGCAGGAGGGTAGGGAGCTGCTGACCCCAGAGGAAAAGTTCATAAAAAAATACTACAATGACAATCCCAAGCAACCTGTTAAGTGCAGCTGACTGAAAAGGACAAACTTCTGTCATGTTTTTCAAATCTAAGTGTAAAACAGTAATAAACTGGCAATGGTAAATAACTGAGGTTGGTTTGCACTTAGTATGAAATCTTACACAACTGGCAGATCTCCTTTATATATTTTTACTAATTAAATGAAGTCTATGTGATTAACAAGTTAATTTACATGCACAGTGGGAATGTGCATGTGTGCCTTTAGGAGTCAGTGTTGACTTGCATCTGTCATACTGGCTTATAATGGAGACATGAAAACATTCTATAACAAAAAACATACATAAAGAAAATGAACTTCCTTAGTCACAGTTAACAGCAGAACCTACTTTTGTCACTAGTGCAAAGAGAGATAACCCCAAAGTCACAAGTGAGGTTGCACCCRAGGAGCCTCATATTGCATCAGCATCGTAAAGGCTAAAAACCAAGCCTAAAGTATTTTTAGTGGCATGCAGTTTAGCTGGGACCACTAATCCAARTTCTGTTCAAAAACTTACATTAAAACTGCTCCAAGCATTGGATCCTTAAGAACTGTCTCAAATGAAGCAGAAACAGTATCCTGTAAAGATAACCTGTTAAGCGGAAAGCCTGTACTACAGGATCCCCATTTGCAAGAAGATACAATAGCGAAAAACTGTCAACAGTTACAAAAATAAGTCCTGAGAGCCTGAACTGACAAAACATGACAAGTGCAGAAATACTAACTTTTGTTAAAAGGTGTATTTTTGCTGTTCTTGTATCACAGAAGCATTTTAGAGTACAAATGAAGTAGTTCGAGAGACAGCTTTAACATGCTTTAAAAGAACAAAGTACTTGTGGTCATATGTTATCTCTGCCATTGCTTGCCCTAGCCACATATCATGGGGCCAAAAACCAAAGACCTCACAAAATCTGGGGTTAGTTCTTGGCTCTACCCCACACTTAAATGAGTAATTAACACCCAGAAGTTGCAAAGATAGATGCGTGCTACTTATGCAAGTAATAATTGTGCAATACATTTCAAGAATAGCATCATTTTTAGCTATGGGAATTAAGATAATAAAACCTGCTTTTCTCACAAGAGACCTAACAAGTGCAGAACCTTAGTACAGGACCACGTGGAAATGCAAAGTGCACCAGTCAGTATATTCATACCAAATTACATGCCTTTACAATGCAAATATTTCTGGAGAAGCACTCCAGGTGCATCCTCTGCAGCTGACTGTGGAACAGTGACACAAAGGATATTAGAATGAAGGATTCTTCAAATGTGAGCCAGCAGACTACACAATAGCAGTAGGAAGCTAAGAGGAAGCAATGCAGTTAAATCCACTGCAGAACAATTCAACTACTTAAGCAGGAGATGCACAGAGCCTGTGTGGATGCGCATCATTTCCAATAAATAACCAACACCCTCCCCGAAAGCTCCCAAGAAGAAACGATTCTGCACTGACAGCCAGTGTGTCACTAACATTCACACTCCTGCTCCCCAGGTAGAGCCAGTGTTTTATTTTCTCCACTTCTCTGTCCTGCCTATTTACATTTGAAGTCCCTTAGAGCAGGGATGTGTTCTGATGACTCCAAAGACCTTAGCCAAGAGCGCCCCTTTCTTTTATTGAGGCAAAAATAAAATAAAATAAAGTGGGAATATGCATTAATTGGAAGAAAATAGATTTACTCCCCAGCTTTAGCTGAGCTTACATCGTGCAAAACCCCTCAGCTAAATCGGGCATTTCCAATTCCAATCAGGCCACAGTCTAACAGTTGCCTTTCAACCCCCTTCAGCTTCAAAGAGAGTCTAGTTCTATTAAGGAGAATCAGGAAAGTGTAGAGGATGCTCAAAATTTAGGATCAACATTGTCAGACTTGGGATCCTCTAGAGAGGAACCTAGAGAGGGGTACTTTTAAGAAGTCCTGAGCCCCCATCCCCTGCTACCCAAAACTACTGGGTATTCAGCAACTCTCAAATCTGAATATTTCAGCTATTGCCTACATAAGGAGTTAAGTATCAAGTAACAAAAAAAGTTAACCCATGCTAATTTTATTGGGCGTAACTAAACTAAAAGACATGCTGTTTTCAATTTTTGACAAAATATCCTAACCACTGCTCTTTCTGTTACCTTTCAGGCTAGGTAGGCAGTGATCAAACAGCACTGACAGCAATCCCTGCCTCTCCATCATGGTAACTCTAATGGCCTTTCACAAGGCCAACAGAATAATCATACTAAGCGCACTGTAATCCTAAGGTGTCATTTAGCGGGGTTCCATTGAAATCACAGTCATTAACGAAGCCACACTTTGTCAAGAAATAATGAATTGAAACTCTTTTCTGCCAATATTATATAAATATGGTTGGCTAAAACCCACTGAATTAGCTTAAATTATCACCTCAAATCAGGTTTCATAAAGCTTGAGCATTTTTTTTATTCAAGTTACTACTTAAAAGCAGAAGAAAAAATCACAGTGGATAAGTTATCAGAACAATATACAGTAGCATATTTAATTAGAATATACAGATATATGTAAAACAGATGCATCTTACATTTGTGGCAGAAGAGGAAAAGACTCTGCAGCATTGTTTTGGAAAGACCAAAAGGGAAGAAGCTGGGGGTGGGGAAGATGGTAAAGAGGCTACAGTAATACTGGAGTTGAAAAAACCCAACTATTTCCAAATATACTTGTTATCCATTAACACTGTATCTTATCAAATTCACAGAATAAAAGCCTTCACAAAGTATTAGGTACTTACCTGGGCAGAAATGGACACCATTACTCATTACTACCCCATTTCTATGCAGACCAGTGACGCTATGCCAACGTGACAGCGCTGAGGGGACCCCAGCAGTGGAGAACTTCTGAGGGTGGTTGGGAAGGAAAGCAGGCAGAAGCTGCAAGAAAAGTAGTGGGAAGAGTTTAAAGGTCTCTGTGAGATCACTGATCTGCCAGATAATCACATAAAACTACAGAGGGATGGATTAAAGAAGCAGAGGAAAAAAAATAACAACCCAAGAACTATGAAAAGTTTGAAAGGAGATGAAGGGAAAATAGGATTTAAATCAAAATGCAGAAATAAATTTGGCACCTGAGACAAGAAGGTCAAAGCTGGAGTGCAAGAGGTTAAGCGTAGCTGCCCATGAGTCAGTACCACCCAGGCAAGCCACAGGGACAGTAACAACTGGGAACTGCGCCCTCCAGCCACTGCACGCTGCATGCGAGTGGAGCATCCATAAACAGATCCCAGCAAATTATGTCTATTAATTTTGCAATTGTTGCCATAATGCCATTGAATGAAATAGCCTCTATTTTACATAATATAATAATTTGATTTTAGCAGGATCATTTTCCTCTATGTAAAAAATCTTATTAAAGAAGAAAATGATTTGTTCTTTGTGTCCACTGAGAACAAGACAAAAAAAAAAATCAACTTAATTTGCACCAAAGGTTTAAATAAAACCTAAGGATGAAGGATGACAGCTAAGTATGGAAACTAAGAGGCTATAAATCTTTGTGTGTGAGTGGGCATTTCTTTCTTAACATCAGACTAGAGAAACATCTATAAGGGATGGCTTGGGGCCATGTAAGTTGCATCAGGGTGAGGAACCACTGTTAGATCCACGGTTCCCGCATTTAGTTGGCAGAGCTTCACAAACACATATATTCATTCCCCAGCCTTTTCAATTATTTGATAAGTGACTGTGGGTCCATGCAAAAGGGGCTGTTGGCTTAATGAAGACCAAAGCTGGCGTATGTTGAGGGTAAGATTCACAGTCACTATTCTTCTGAGTCAGAGCAACTATTTGGGTCCATCTCTGATTTTCTGGTGAGTAGGAAGGATGACAGCTGTACATCTTCGGATGATGGAGTCCAGCGTCCCCCTACGAATGGGAATGGAGCAGGTACCRGAGGCAGCTTCTGTGCTTTGCTACACCCATCGGGTCTCCCCCTTGACTGCCACTGGCTCTCGCCGGGATGGCAAAGGACGCTGCTCTCTGTCACGGCTTTTGCTGAGGCAAGAGATGTGCCCTGCTTGGGACAGGGACTCTTTCTCTTCGGGGACCGAGCCAACACTCGCTGTCTGCCATTTCTGAGGGAAACAGCCTTTACGCTGCCAGGACACGGACCCATGGAGCTCCGCTCTGCCCCCAGAACCTCCCCGGCAAGCCGAGGCCCCAACCCCGCCGGCAGGGCCGGGCCGGGCCGCAGCCGCCGGCCTCTGCCGGGGTCCAAGCGCGGGCCGGCGGGAAGCGGTGCCCCGCGGGGCTGGGCACGGCGGGCGGTGAGGCGAGGCGAGGCGAGGCGAGGCGGGCCGGGCCGGGCCGCGGCCGCCCCCCGGCGGCGGGCGGCCCCGCAGCCAGCAGAGGGCAGGGCGGGCCACCCCCGCTCCTCCCGGCGCGCCTCGTCTCGCCTCGCCGCAGCGACATCCGCCGGCGGCGGGAAGGGGCCGGCGCCGGGGCCGGTATTGGCGCCGCGCTCCCCCCCGTCTCGCTGCCAGGGGCCGCGGGCCCCGCCGCCGGCCGCAGGATGCCGCTGGGGCTGAAGCCCACCTGCAGCGTGTGCCGCAGCACGTCCTCCTCCATGTGGAAGAAGGGCGGCCAGGGCGAGATCCTGTGTAACAACTGCACGGCCCGCTCCGCGCCGCCCGGGCCCGCCGCCTTCGCCACCACCTCGGCCGCCGCCCAGCACAGCAACGGCGGAGGCGGCGGCGGCGGGAAGCAGGTGAGCCCGCCGGGGCCGAGCCCCGCGTTCCGGGCCCGGCCCCGCCGCCTCGCCCGTGCCGGGTCTCGGCGGGGCGGGCAGGAACGGGCCGGCCGTACCCCTCGCGCCCGGGGCAGCGCCCTTCCGTGTATTTATTCGGTAATTTCCCCCCCCAGAGTAAGCAGGAGATCCACCGGCGGTCTGCGCGGCTGAGGAACACCAAGTACAAGTCAGCGCCCGCCGCAGAGAAGAAGGTTTCCACGAAGGGCAAGGGGAGGAGGCACATCTTTAAGTTAAAAAACGTAAGGTGGCGCGTGGCTTTTTGCGGCTGGGATGGGAAGCGGCGGGCTGCAGGGCCCCGCGGGCTCGGGCTGCCCTGTGTGGGGCGGGGCAGACCTGGAGCCCTGTCTCGGCCCTGAAGAAACGCCTCCCCGCGGCGGGCCCACCGGCCCCGGCCGGCCCGGACCCGCCCGGTTCACCTTGCCGGTGCCTTGGACCCCGGCGCGGAGTTCTGCAGCTCCTGTCGCAAAATCAGACTGAAACCTGGATGGGAAGTGGTTGTAATCAATGTCAGAGTCGGTTTGTTCCTCAGTAGTATGGGCACGCCTGCCAGCGTGATTCACCGGTCCGCACAGCATCCAGTCCTTCAGGCTCGTTTCTTGAGGGAGGGAGTTTTGTGTAAATAGAAGCCAGTCATGCGAATTTAGTACTCACTTCTCCACTTAAAATCCTCAGAATGAAAATGTTAACTTTATTGTTTTCAATTTTAAAGTACAAATGTTTGAAATGTTTGCACCCAATTTCTTGTTTTCACTAATTTTCTAAGAAGATGATGTATCAGTATGTTGTCTAAAAGGAAAAAAACCAACCTGGAATTATATTACATGGTTGGTTTGTTCTAAYGCTTTTGATTTTCCATTTCTGTGTTCTTTTCTTAGCCCATCAAGGCTCCTGAGTCTGTATCCACTATAATTACAGCAGAATCAATCTTTTATAAGGTATGGTTTATGCAAGTTTGCAAAAAAGATCTTGCTGTTTCTATTTCCAATCTCAAAAATTACCACAGACAGTGAAAGCACTAGGGATGTATTCATAGAAACTGTTCTTCCTTGCCTAGCAATTGTGTAGGATTTTGCTCTGCCTTATGCATTGCAGTTAAGTCTTGCACGGTAGTTTATCACAGTAGTTTACATATTTGTCCCATTTTTTTCTTCCAAGAAAAAGATGCATCTGGTTTCCTTAGTAATTATTGCAATTGAGGTTTTTAAACTTTTAATTTTCACTGTGCAGAAGTCAAACAAAAGTGACTATAGCTGATTATTTAAATTCATGTAATGTTTCCTACCTTAGGCACAGAGAATATTGCCTGTAGAGGGGATGGGTTGCGCTGCCCTAACATCTGAACTGGCTCTCAGTTCAGAGCTGGGTGCAAGCAGTCTCGAACACCCCGGGAACAAGGAAGTTGTTGACTACTGCAATGAAAGCAGAAGCTAGCCTTCTCACGTTCATGCTTGAGAGCATTTTTACCACCACGCCAAGGTGTTAGTGTTTGAAGTTCTGAAGTTTGCTTTTGTTTCCTGGTAGTACAAACAAACCGTTTGAAATGTCTTTTCCCCCAAAGAAAAGGTCAGGATAGCCACTGGGAGACTGCATAGCCAGAGAAGAAGTGGTAGACTGAGCTTCCATATGCTCTCTAGAGACCTGATGCTTCGTGTCTCGCATCCCACATGAATCTCTGTTTGCTGTTGACTAGTTCGGAAGAGAATTGAAGTCTTTTGTTGCGTGTTTTTGTTTTTTTCAGAAACTCCTAAGATTATGTCAAAAGTTTTACTTAACCTGATCTCTTTACGCAAATGTTTCTATTTTGATACTTTGTTGTGTTGTTGAGAAGGGGATTGTTTGGGGTTTTTGAGGTCTTTTAAATCTGTTTTAAAAACAAAAGCCTCCTGGATGATGCTTGGCAAACTCTAATATTGGTAGTGCAGGCACTGCATTGTGCTGTGCGACACTGCTATAACATGAAGTGAGTTGCCTTTGCTGCGCAGCCTCACACATTACAGAGCACCATAGAAGGTGGTAGGAGGTGGATCTGTGTTTTGGGACTCCTTTGCTCATTCAAATAAGTGAACTTCTTCATACACAGAAGGCTGCTTTCCCTGCACATACAGGGACATTACTACAGTTACTTTTTGTAGAAGGTGGTGTTGCACTCTCCTGCTTCTGACAGAATGAAACCATCTCCGCTCTGCGGAAGAGGTGTAGGAGGCGTAGCCTCAGGCTCCTAGACATTGGGCAATTGTGCACAAGCACTGCTGATGACTGCTTAGGTGAGACAGCACTCTATCTTACGCCACCGTTCTTTTGCATGTTGCTGAATTAAGGCTGTCTTTCAAGATTGGGCAAATTTGAGATAATTTCAGCTACTGATACTTAAGATATGAATCAGAATCACAGAGTGAAGCTTCTAAAATCAAATTGTTTGATTTAATTGTCATTTGTATGTCTTCTAGGGTGTATACTATCAAATTGGAGATGTTGTTTCAGTGGTTGATGAGCAGGATGGAAAAACATACTACGCTCAGATCCGTGGGTTCATTCAGGACCAATACTGTGAAAAGAGTGCTGCACTAACCTGGCTCATTCCTACGCAAGCCAGCCCCAAGGAGTGTTTTGACCCAGCATCCTATATCATAGGTAATCTCTAAGCCTTCATTTTATACAACTACTTATACGTGCCTAGACTAATGCAGAGTTGTATTTTTTTTAAATGAACTTTTGAGCTTGTCAAGATCATTTATGCAATTTCCACATTTTAGACCCTAATCCCGTAAGCATCTTGTTTACTTCAGTAATCTTTTTTATTTATCCTGTGTATATAATATGATTAGTACTACTGCAGTGAGTGCGATTATCTGAGTATTTGTGCTCACGGGCACAATTATAGTCTTGCAACTTTAAAGATCAAATTATTATTCCATAGACAGAATCAAAGTTATTACACTATAAACCTGATACACCAGTCCAAGCTGTTTCTTTTAAAGTGACCTGAATTAGCTGATCTTCATCTTGGGTGCTTAAAATACATAGTGTGCAAGCACTGGCATAGAGAGTGTTCTCCTACTGATTATAAAATTATTAATAATTCAGAAAAGTCCTTTTGATAGGCAGGCCACAAATAGTATCTATTCAAAATATATTAACTAAAGTTCTTCACTCAAATAACTGAAGTTTCACATGGAATTAAAAAAAAAAAAAAAGATCAGCCCAGCAAAAATAAAGTTAGAGCTTTCTTGCCTAGTATTTGAGGCTACTTTGCCAGGAAAGTCATTGATTGAAAAGGCACATTCTCTAAGGGATGTCGGCTGTTGTTGCATATTTTTAAGTCCTGCATACTCCAATTTTATACCTTTAAATTTTGTCTTTGAAGATTACTTTTTTTTTTCCTAGGACCAGAAGAAGATCTCCCAAGAAAAATGGAATATTTAGAATTTGTTTGTCATGCACCTTCAGAATATTTCAAATCTMGATCATCTCCCTTCCCCACTGTTCCTACAAGACCAGAGAAGGGCTATATATGGACTCATGTGGGACCTACTCCTGCAATCTCCATTAAAGAAACTGTTACCAATAATTTATAATTTTTTAAAGGAATATTTTGGACGAGTTATTTTGGGTGTATTCTCAGGTCTGTGAACCCCATACAAGAAGTTTAAAAAAATTATAAAATGTTCATTTTACTTCATGGATTATGGTATTTATTTATTTTAAATTATATCAGATCTTTAAAATGGAAGTTTTCTTTCCATTCGATGCATCATTTGTGTGCTCTGTTCTTCAGACATTATTGCTCATTTTGGGATAAAACCATAAGTTTCACATCATCTTCGACTTCGGTGAGCACATAATTGACTTCTGAAAGTTGCCTTTAGTGTTCTTATTTTCTAACTTATTTTCCAGAAAAGGAGTTAAAAGACATACTCTTAATCATCCAGCACCCTATATACTTGTTTAATTTAGTTAACTGTGACTGCAGTTTTTGTTTACTTCTTAAATAATTTAAGACTAGCTTCAAAGAAACACTGAACTTGGTCAGTGATGCAGTTAACAGTTTTCCGTTACACTGGAGAGGAGTGATCTATTTAGATTTCTCTTCTTCAGACTAAAACCTATCATCTGCAAAGCGGTACTCTATTTAACAGTCACCTTTTAAGGGAATTTTGTTCAGCTGAATCTAAAACGTGGGCCTATGTATGTAGCTTCCTGCTAAATTTTGCTTATATAAGGGGATACATTTCTTGGAAAGCTGGATGGAGATTTAAAAATTAATATGTTATTTGGCTTTGCCATCCTGGCATCCTCATGGCAGAAATGTCTCTTCATTTCCTGAGCAAGCCAACACTGACATATGATTTGAGTTTCACATTGTTACTATTTGTGTGTGTGTTAGCTTGGTCTCTTAAAATTGATTTGAAATTGTTTTTTCAGTCTTTGCAATTAATGATGGTAAGAAAAAAATCCTCAAGCAATTAAAATGAAAAAACCATTTGCTAAGGGAAATAAAGACTAATTTTATATATTGACAGTCTCAGTATACCAATGAAAATATTTAAATAGCAGAACAAGAAAAATGCCACATACTAAATACCAATGTTAAAGTTTTCTGCACCAAACTTCTTACAAGCCAGTCAGCTCCAAACACTATGAGATGTRCTTGTATGCTCTGAATTCCCTGGGGTTAGTGGTTCCTGCTGCCTATGAAGGATAAGAGCTGTAAGTGGCCTTAAATCTACATTTACAGATCTTTTCAGCTTTTTTTTTTTTTTWTTTGGACATATGTGACCATAGCACCCAGAAGCCCCAATCAACTTTAGTATATTGTATGAAAGTCTATAAAAGTTGCACTAGGCTTATGTTTTAACTTCATGAAAAGATTTGAATTAAGATGAAATATATTTTGAAAGTCTCAGGTATTGACAACTTTCAATACAGCGGGACCTGTGACAGCAGGAACCAGATACATTTGTTTSAGTCTTCAGCCTCAGTTCTGCCCTCTTCAAATGCAAGGAAGAATAGTCAACCTTAAGGGAGTAGGTGCTAAATTTAAGGGATACTGTCAATAGGTCAAAATGATCAGAAATTAGCAGTATACTGCTATTACAGAGTTAAATCTTAAGTAACTTCAGTTGCTACATACATGAGATGTGTTCCCATGTTCAGTGTGTTGCAGTAATTAATCCCAAGATGACCTCGCTCCTGACCTTCCTCTCCTTTCTCTCCTTTCACTTCCTCTAGATTTCTTTTTTGCTGATTTATCTTTATTAAATTAAAAATGATAAGAAAGTAAAAATAACGACTCTTAAGAGATATTTACAGTAACGAGAGTGACTCCCTCCACTCAAATGTTTTCCCTCCTTTCTCTGCAGTCCGCAAAGTTTTCACTTGGGATCACTGTAAAGTCCCTGTGCTGCCTCGGCATAATCCATGGAGCTTTGCTCTTCTGTGGGCTGACTCTCAAGCTCAGCTGCTTTCCTTGTCAAATCCTTGTAGGAAGAGGGAAGAAAACAATGCTTAGATTCAGTTTTGCTTTTTTGAGTTTCTACAATTTACACCAAATGAAAAGTACTTGCTTGCCACTTGCCTTATTTGTCAATAAATTGTAATATAAAAGGGACAATTTAGAGAAATACCAATGTATGGTTTATGATTTGAAGTTTGTTTCACAGAATGACCTGCTGATATGCAGGTCTCACCACCCTCCTATGTCAAACAGGAGGTCATACTGAGAGAGGGGACTGACTGCAGCCTTGCATTAGACACGTAGTTTGGAAGCTTAAGCAAAAGAAAAGAGTTTGGAGCAAGATAATGTCTTACTCTTGTGAAAAATAGTATGCTGTATAAGTGTTCTGCTTACAGTAGCAAAGAGCAGAGCTCCAGGTAGAGGATATGTAACCTGGAACTTCTGTAAGAAAAAGCAAAGAACTGTGAGCATTGCCACTGTGAAATGAAAGCCAGAATCAAATAAGAATGTCATCCCTCACTGCATTTGAATCACCAGCAGCACTAAATTTAAGAAAGGTGTATTCTGATTAGATTAAAAAAAAAAAAAAAAAAACAAAAAAAAAAAAAAAAAAAAAAAAAACGCAAAAAGAACTGCACAATAAAACCAAAACTATTGAATGATGTAGTAGGTAATCTAAAACAAATGTGAATCTGCTTCAGTTCTGTTACTTACCTAATTGTGATACAGATAATTATTTGGTTTGGGAAGATGCAAGACTCATCAGTTTTTCTTATGAGACAACCCACAGGAACTTTAAATACCTTTTTAGCTGTCTGGTCTTGCCATTCATTAGGGAATGAAATAGGAAAAACTCACACAGAAAAAAAAAATCTACTTGTCATCTGATTAAACATAAAACTTGTCTTCTAAAAATTTTTACCAGGCTCCCTAATACAGAAAAGGAGCTCTGCATTTAAACATTTTTAATTTGTTTGCTGCAGTGTGATATGAAGCTACTGATACTACCTCTGACAGAGTGATTACAGGTACTGTACAGTATGGGCTAACTCATGGCAGTATATCTAATAAGTGCACATCAAGTAAACCACTCATGTATGAATTTATAAGGATACAGACAATTGCCCCAGTAATCAGCAGAATGCTTGAGGTGTTTGATATGGTCATGCTTGTCAGGGTTTCCTAAGGACACCAAGCACAGTGAGACTGTCTTTAGTTGCAGTTGGCCAACACATTTTGAACCCCCAAAAATTGTTGTTAGGGATGGTGATTATAATAAACTAACATCAGTGACATGCATAAAGATAAATCCTGAAATTACTGCAGCTGACTTAAGCTTTTGCTCCTTTTCCCGGTCTGTTAATAAACTGAATAATTCTGTAAAACGTATTTAATTGATTTCTAATTCTGCTTTTGTTAACTTCTTAAACTGACTTCCAGCTGCTGCTGCCTTCCTATTGATACTCATCAGTGTTTCCAAGAGAGGCTCAAAGAAAGGAACAGATAAATGGTAATATGTTCATGAGAAAAACCCATTTTGAAATACAATACATTCCACATACGTTTTGACTTCTCTTGCCCTTAGTATAGCAAACCTGTGGACAGAAGAATGAAGCTGGGACAGAGATTTGTGGGATCAGTCCTGGTAGTTCAACAGTTTCCAGCACAGACTGCTCAATTTTATTTTATTTTTTTTACTGTGAGCATTGCTAGTTTTGGAGATGCAAACAGAACTAGTAGAAATTGAGTGACTTGATAAAACAGATATAAAGCTGTCATTAAAATCGTGACAGCTTAGATTATTTGTTGTTACATAATCCATTAATAGTACTTACTTTTGTCTTCGGAGCAAATAGAAACAGTAACCAGGTTGCAAATGCAGTTACTCCTCCAACTTGCATTATAGTCATTGTATCGTGGGAACTAAGGCGTAAGAGGCAACCTGTTAGCTCAAAATGCTCAAGCAGAATGTAAGCCAGTGAAAGAAAAATGCTTAAAAGGTATAATCTAAAATAATTCCAAGTATTATACTTCCAACTACAGTCTAAAAAGACAAAATATATCTTTTTTTAGAGAGCTATGGAAAAACCTCCCTTAGTAAACACTAAGTATTTTTATTTTAGTTTTTGATTATACTGGGAAGTGCTAAAAAATAATCCAAATGGGCAAGGATTCTGATGGTAAGGTCCCTAAAGAGACTGGATCCGCAGGCAATGTCTGTTATTAAAGCATTATAACATTATTTATAGGTATTTGAACGATTGCACTGTCCTGTAATGTAATGCATAGAACATGCAGAGTGTGCCCTGATGCATACATTGGAATTCCAGCTGCCTGCAGGAAGAAAATACCCTTTTTGTAGTCATAGGTAATCAATATTATCCAAGAAYATTTGCCTTGCAGAACAGGAAGAAGTTTCCATGACAGAAATAATGCAGACACTGTTTTTTTAAAACTACTTTTTGACTGAGGAGAATTTTCACTTCTATGTCTATATAGGAGAAATAAAAGAGCTTGAAAAGGAAAAATCATGGACTTAAGCAATGTACTTACCTCTGTTAACGTGTAAGAGGCACTCATTGAAGTAATTTGGTTGGCGATTGTACACAGGATAATAATAGCAATACTCATCCCAGTTAAAAAAAAAAAAGAAAAAGGCAAAACATTTTTAGTGACTGATAGCTCAACTATATATAGGAAATAACAAGTAACAGCTTTAATTGCTGAAAGCAAAGCATTCAGATTTCATATGTGTAAAGAGTGTCCACTAAATATTAAATTATTTATTCAATATATTTTTATATTACTGAAATGGAGTCTTAGTTACACAAAGCCATACTTGTTGAAATGGAGAAATGACTCATTTCAGATATATGCTTGTAAGTCATGTAAGTAATTTTTTCTCAGGTAGTTGTCATATATTTGTAGGCACATCAAAAACATACTTTGGGTGTGTATTAAATGATTGTTAACCTCTAATTTGCCTGAGTGAGTATCATTAAAGATTTGGAGATTTGTATTAGAAGGCTGGATCAAGGGGAAAAACACAAGGGCCGTGCTTTTCCGGAATTGAATTTATTTAATTTTCCAGGTTTTAATTTATGCCTAGGTGCTTTTTGATAAGCACTATATTGGCATACCCATGGGTTTTACATTCTAGCAAAGGCTTTTTTCTTCTGTCGCTTTTTCTGTGTCTCTGCATCTCCTTCCAACACCTGAACATGAAGAGCAGAGCTACCTGGGCCAGTACAGACAGACTTGGGTGGGCAGGATCTGAGCCCACTACAGCGTAGAAGCCAGACTTGGGATCCTGTTAATAGATCCTCCCTTAGAAACAGCAACTCCTCTTTTCCCTCCCCTCCCTGCCCAAAAGCCTCTAGCTGTTTGGTTTTCTTTCTCTTAATGCTCTGCACCTCACCAAGTGTAGCAATGAGAACTAACTGAACAGGTGGAGCCCTGAACTTGCAGAGAAGCTAAAATGGTTGCAATTGGTGCGATAGACCAGCATAGACCATTTCAACTTGAAGGACTGGCTGAGGGACAATGAAAAACCTGACAATCAGTAAGTAGAACTTTATGGTTTTCAGCACACGGGGCTAGGTATGTATCTATTTACTACCCTTACATTGCAATTCCAGCCTTCAATGAAGAAAAAGGAGCATGGAAGACGTGAATAGAAAGTGATAAGAAATGAGATTAATTTCCTTCTCATGCCATAATCCTACCAACCAAGAAAACCAAAAGATGTAGGAAGAGAAGTAGCAAAATACCAACCTGATCCACTCTGGTAGAGGTCCCAGGTGATACTGTTAATAACCTCTCAGTTCATAACATTTATCTGAACCAGCAGTTTGGTGCATCATTTCTGTGTACTTTCGTAAGTGAAAGCCAGCAATAGTTCTCCAGCTGCTGTAATACCCTGGTCCTTGGAAAAGAGAAAGCAGTAATTACAACATTGTACTAGACTGCAAAATACATGTTTGAGCATGTCCATTGAGCATAACAGGATTGCCAGAGTGTCAATGAATAAAAATGGCCCCCCCTGCTTGTGCTCAGTGCCGTTTCCCTTAGCTTTCTTTGCATGCTCCTCAAAACCAGGTCTCTCTACATCCGCAATTCCCAGAGGGCTAAGAACACAAAGTGATGAATTGAAATGTCAAAGATGATTGATGAACAGTAACAGACAGGTAATGGTGCTGAACAGCAACAGTTTTATACTGGTGATGGTATATAGGGTGATCTACGCTGCCTAGATTTCAAAAGTCTGTGCCTGTTACCGTCTCTGATGCTTTCTGGAGCCTGTGTGCTGAAGATGAGAAGGTTTATGCAAAGAGAGTGACATTCCCTTCCTTCCACATTGAAAATGTCCATTTAATAGATTTGGTGAGTAGTCTTATTTCCCCTACATTGCTGAAAAAGCAAGTAAAAGGAAAACAGCAATTGCCTAAAGGTAAACAGGCATTCTCTGCTTGTGTAACATCTCCACTAGCAAATACAGGCAGTTCGTATGTCATGCAAACCTGCAAAAGAACACAGAAACTTTCCCAGGAGCTGCTAATCTGCTGTGTCTGAGATCAGGTAGTCATTGCAGCAGTCCATATTGCTCAATGCATGCAAAGCAAGCAGGCTCCCATTGTGTTTGGGGTGTAAAGCAGACCCTCTTATTTTCCCTTTTTTAACCTGTTAGCCTAATCTGCCAACTACTTGGAAATTGAAGCTAATTTCCAAAATTGTGGGAATCCGCATACAGAATTTTCCAGTTACCTCTCCTCAAGGAGTCAGGACATGGCAGAGTGAAAATGTCATTTAGTTGGTTTACAGAGGAACGGCTTTTTTTTGCATCCTGCATATGGAGGTAAAATCCCAGGAGATCTTCCCTCTCTGGTGTTTTGGTGAGGTGCTCCTTCCACCAGGATCTTGCTGACTGATACCTGTCCTTCACACTGGTCATCATTCTGCACTGGGTTGTTTTGCCCACATATTTCCCACCTTCCAAAATATCACAGAACAATTAGTGACTATTAGCTTCAAAACAAGAATTGACTGAAGACAGCATAGGGAATGGCCAAGGGAAAGCTTTGTCAACATTTCTCAAGAAACAAGGCCTTTATCTGTGAGATCTTGGTGATCAGGGGATCAGGCCCAGCCAGCACAGGTTCATGAAAGGCAGGTCCTGCTTGACCAACCTGATCTCCTTCTACGACCAGGTGACCC